>JAUIZM010000229.1:0-65306 GCA_030848705.1 Heracleum sosnowskyi | reverse complement strand
CCATTTCCGGAAATGAAATTTCGCGTTTTTTGGTCCTTACGTCCATTTTGTACCTCTATTTTAGCACTTGACAAAAAAAATCGGAAGAAAAATGTCCGGAACCTCGTTTTTTGAGCGCGTGAAAATGCCAGTGAAACCAGTTTTGGGCCAAAAAGTAGGTTTTTTCCATTTTCGGGGGTCGAAAAAACCCATTTCCGGAAATGAAAATTCGCGTTTTTTGGTCCGTACGTCCATTTTGTACCTCTATTTTAGCGCGTGACAAAAAAAATCGGAAGAAAAATGTCCGGAACCTCGTTTTTTGAGCGCGTGAAAGTGCCAGTGAAACCAGTTTTGGGCCAAAAAGTGGGTTTTTTCCCATTTTCGGGGGTCGAAAAAACCCATTTCCGGAAATGAAATTTCGCTTTTTTTGATCCGTACGTCCATTTTGTACCTCTATTTTAGCACGTGACAAAAAAAATCGGAAGAAAAATGTCCGGAACCTCGTTTTTTGAGCGCGTGAAAATGCCAGTGAAACCAGTTTTGGGCCAAAAAGTGGGTTTTTTCCCATTTTCGGGGGTCGAAAAAAACCCATTTCCGGTAATGAAATTTCGCGTTTTTTGGTCCGTACGTCCATTTTGTACCTCTATTTTAGCACTTGACAAAAAAAATCGGAAGAAAAATGTCCGGAACCTCGTTTTTTGAGCGCGTGAAAATGCCAGTGAAACCAGTTTTGGGCCAAAAAGTGGGTTTTTTCCCATTTTCGGGGGTCGAAAAAACCCATTTCCGGAAATGAAATTTCGCGTTTTTTGGTCCATACGTCCATTTTGTACCTCTATTTTAGCACGTGACAAAAAAAATTGGAAGAAAAATGTCCGGAACCTCGTTTTTTTGAGCGCGTGAAAATGCCAGTGAAACCAGTTTTGGGCCAAAAAGTGGGTTTTTCCCAATTTTCGGGGTCGAAAAAACCCATTTCCGGAAATGAAATTTCGCGTTTTTTGGTCCGTACGTCCATTTTGTACCTCTATTTTAGCACGTGACAAAAACAATCGGAAGAAAAATGTCCGGAACCTCGTTTTTTGAGCGCGTGAAAATGCCAGTGAAACCAGTTTTGGGCCAAAAAGTAGGTTTTTTCCCATTTTCGGGGGTCGAAAAAACCCATTTCCGGAAATGAAATTTCGCGTTTTTTTGGTCCGTACGTCCATTTTGTACCTCTATTTTAGCACGTGACAAAAAAAATCGGAAGAAAAATGTCCGGAACCTCGTTTTTTGAGCGCGTGAAAATGCCAGTGAAACCAGTTTTGGGCCAAAAAGTAGGTTTTTTCCCATTTTCGGGGGTCGAAAAAACCCATTTCCGGAAATGAAAATTCGCGTTTTTTGGTCCGTACGTCCATTTTGTACCTCTATTTTAGCGCGTGACAAAAAAAATCGGAAGAAAAATGTCCGGAACCTCGTTTTTTGAGCGCGTGAAAGTGCCAGTGAAACCAGTTTTGGGCCAAAAAGTGGGTTTTTTCCCATTTTCGGGGGTCGAAAAAACCCATTTCCGGAAATGAAATTTCGCTTTTTTTGATCCGTACGTCCATTTTGTACCTCTATTTTAGCACGTGACAAAAAAAATCGGAAGAAAAATGTCCGGAACCTCGTTTTTTGAGCGCGTGAAAATGCCAGTGAAACCAGTTTTGGGCCAAAAAGTGGGTTTTTTTCCCATTTTCGGGGGTCGAAAAAACCCATTTCCGGTAATGAAATTTCGCGTTTTTTGGTCCGTACGTCCATTTTGTACCTCTATTTTAGCACTTGACAAAAAAAATCGGAAGAAAAATGTCCGGAACCTCGTTTTTTGAGCGCGTGAAAATGCCAGTGAAACCAGTTTTGGGCCAAAAAGTGGGTTTTTTCCCATTTTCGGGGGTCCGGAAAAAACCCATTTCCGGAAATGAAATTTCGCGTTTTTTTGGTCCATACGTCCATTTTGTACCTCTATTTTAGCACGTGACAAAAAAAATTGGAAGAAAAATGTCCGGAACCTCGTTTTTTGAGCGCGTGAAAATGCCAGTGAAACCAGTTTTGGGCCAAAAAGTGGGTTTTTCCCAATTTTTCGGGGGTCGAAAAAAACCCATTTCCGGAAATGAAATTTCGCGTTTTTTGGTCCGTACGTCCATTTTGTACCTCTATTTTAGCACGTGACAAAAACAATCGGAAGAAAAATGTCCGGAACCTCGTTTTTTGAGCGCGTGAAAAATGCCAGTGAAACCAGTTTTGGGCCAAAAAGTAGGTTTTTTCCCATTTTCGGGGGGTCGAAAAAACCCATTTCCGGAAATGAAATTTCGCGTTTTTTGGTCCGTACGTCCATTTTGTACCTCTATTTTAGCACGTGACAAAAAAATCGGAAGAAAAATGTCCGGAACCTCGTTTTTTGAGCGCGTGAAAATGCCAGTGAAACCAGTTTTGGGCCAAAAAGTAGGTTTTTTCCCATTTTCGGGGGTCGAAAAAACCCATTTCCGGAAATGAAATTTCGCGTTTTTTGGTCCGTACGTCCATTTTGTACCTCTATTTTAGCACGTGACAAAAAAAATCGGAAGAAAAATGTCCGGAACCTCGTTTTTTGAGCGCGTGAAAATGCCAGTGAAACCAGTTTTGGGCCAAAAGTAGGTTTTTTTCCCATTTTCGGGGGTCGAAAAAAACCCATTTCCGGAAATGAAATTTCGCGTTTTTTTGGTCCGTACGTCCATTTTGTACCTCTATTTTAGCACGTGACAAAAAAAATCGGAAGAAAAATGTCCGGAAACTCGTTTTTTGAGCGCGTGAAAATGCCAGTGAAACCAGTTTTGGGCCAAAAAGTGGGTTTTTACCCATTTTCGGGGGTCGAAAAAACCCATTTTCGGAAATGAAATTTCGCGTTTTTTGGTCCATACGTCCATTTTGTACCTCTATTTTAGCACGTGACAAAAAAAATCGGAAGAAAAATGTCCGGAACCTCGTTTTTTGAGCGCGTGAATATGCCAGTGAAACCAGTTTTGGGCCAAAAAGTGGGTTTTTTCCCATTTTCGGGGGTCGAAAAAACCCATTTCCGGAAATGAAATTTCGCGTTTTTTGGTCCTTACGTCCATTTTGTACCTCTATTTTAGCACTTGACAAAAAAAATCGGAAGAAAAATGTCCGGAACCTCGTTTTTTGAGCGCGTGAAAATGCCAGTGAAACCAGTTTTGGGCAAAAAGTAGGTTTTTTCCCATTTTCGGGGGTCGAAAAAACCCATTTCCGGAAATGAAAATTCGCGTTTTTGGTCCGTACGTCCATTTTGTACCTCTATTTTAGCGCGTGACAAAAAAAAATCGGAAGAAAAATGTCCGGAACCTCGTTTTTTGAGCGCGTGAAAGTGCCAGTGAAACCAGTTTTGGGCCAAAAAGTGGGTTTTTTCCCATTTTCGGGGGTCGAAAAAACCCATTTCCGGAAATGAAATTTCGCTTTTTTTGATCCGTACGTCCATTTTGTACCTCTATTTTAGCACGTGACAAAAAAAATCGGAAGAAAAATGTCCGGAACCTCGTTTTTTGAGCGCGTGAAAATGCCAGTGAAACCAGTTTTGGGCCAAAAAGTGGGTTTTTTCCCATTTTCGGGGGTCGAAAAAACCATTTCCGGTAATGAAATTTCGCGTTTTTTGGTCCGTACGTCCATTTTGTACCTCTATTTTAGCACTTGACAAAAAAATCGGAAAGAAAAATGTCCGGAACCTCGTTTTTTGAGCGCGTGAAAATGCCAGTGAAACCAGTTTTGGGCCAAAAAGTGGGTTTTTTCCCATTTTCGGGGGTCGAAAAAACCCATTTCCGGAAATGAAATTTCGCGTTTTTTGGTCCATACGTCCATTTTGTACCTCTATTTTAGCACGTGACAAAAAAAATTGGAAGAAAAATGTCCGGAACCTCGTTTTTTGAGCGCGTGAAAATGCCAGTGAAACCAGTTTTTGGGCCAAAAAGTGGGTTTTTCCCAATTTTCGGGGGTCGAAAAAACCCATTTCCGGAAATGAAATTTCGCGTTTTTTGGTCCGTACGTCCATTTTGTACCTCTATTTTAGCACGTGACAAAAACAATCGGAAGAAAAATGTCCGGAACCTCGTTTTTTGAGCGCGTGAAAATGCCAGTGAAACCAGTTTTGGGCCAAAAAGTAGGTTTTTTCCCATTTTCGGGGGTCGAAAAAACCCATTTCCGGAAATGAAATTTCGCGTTTTTTGGTCCGTACGTCCATTTTGTACCTCTATTTTAGCACGTGACAAAAAAAATCGGAAGAAAAATGTCCGGAACCTCGTTTTTTGAGCGCGTGAAAATGCCAGTGAAACCAGTTTTGGGCCAAAAAGTGGGTTTTTTCCCATTTTCGGGGGTCGAAAAAACCCATTTCCGGAAATGAAATTTCGCGTTTTTTTGGTCCTTACGTCCATTTTGTACCTCTATTTTAGCACGTGACAAAAAAAATCGGAAGAAAAATGTCCGGAACCTCGTTTTTTGAGCGCGTGAAAATGCCAGTGAAACCAGTTTTGGGCCAAAAAGTGGGTTTTTCCCAATTTTCGGGGGTCGAAAAAACCCATTTCCGGAAATGAAATTTCGCGTTTTTTGGTCCGTACGTCCATTTTGTACCTCTATTTTAGCACGTGACAAAAAAAATCGGAAGAAAAATGTCCGGAACCTCGTTTTTTGAGCGCGTGAAAATGCCAGTGAAACAGTTTTGGGCCAAAAAGTGGGTTTTTTCCCATTTTCGGGGGTCGAAAAAACCCATTTCCGTAATGAAATTTCGCGTTTTTTGGTCCGTACGTCCATTTGTACCTCTATTTTAGCACTTGACAAAAAAAATCGGAAGAAAAATGTCCGGAACCTCGTTTTTTGAGCGCGTGAAAATGCCAGTGAAACCAGTTTTGGGCCAAAAAGTGGGTTTTTTCCCATTTTCGGGGGTCGAAAAAACCCATTTCCGGAAATGAAATTTCGCGTTTTTTGGTCCATACGTCCATTTTGTACCTCTATTTTAGCACGTGACAAAAAAAAATTGGAAGAAAAATGTCCGGAACCTCGTTTTTTGAGCGCGTGAAAATGCCAGTGAAACCAGTTTTGGGCCAAAAAGTGGGTTTTTCCCAATTTTCGGGGGTCGAAAAAACCCATTTCCGGAAATGAAATTTCGCGTTTTTTTGGTCCGTACGTCCATTTTGTACCTCTATTTTAGCACGTGACAAAAACAATCGGAAGAAAAATGTCCGGAACCTCGTTTTTTGAGCGCGTGAAAATGCCAGTGAAACCAGTTTTGGGCCAAAAAGTAGGTTTTTTCCCATTTTCGGGGGTCGAAAAAACCCATTTCCGGAATGAAATTTCGCGTTTTTTGGTCCGTACGTCCATTTTGTACCTCTATTTTAGCACGTGACAAAAAAAATCGGAAGAAAAATGTCCGGAACCTCGTTTTTTGAGCGCGTGAAAATGCCAGTGAAACCAGTTTTGGGCCAAAAAGTGGGTTTTTTCCCATTTTCGGGGGTCGAAAAAACCCATTTCCGGAAATGAAATTTCGCGTTTTTTGGTCCTTACGTCCATTTTGTACCTCTATTTTAGCACGTGACAAAAAAAATCGGAAGAAAAATGTCCGGAACCTCGTTTTTTGAGCGCGTGAATATGCCAGTGAAACCAGTTTTGGGCCAAAAAGTAGGTTTTTTCCCATTTTCGGGGGTCGAAAAAACCCATTTCCGGAAATGAAATTTCGCGTTTTTGGTCCGTACGTCCATTTTGTACCTCTATTTTAGCGCGTGACAAAAAAAATCGGAAGAAAAATGTCCGGAACCTCGTTTTTTGAGCGCGTGAAAATGCCAGTGAAACCAGTTTTTGGGCCAAAAAGTAGGTTTTTTCCCATTTTCGGGGGTCGAAAAAACCCATTTCCGGAAATGAAATTTCGCGTTTTTTGGTCCGTACGTCCATTTTGTACCTCTATTTTAGCACGTGACAAAAAAAATCGGAAGAAAAATGTCCGGAACCTCGTTTTTTGAGCGCGTGAAATGCCAGTGAAACCAGTTTTGGGCCAAAAAGTGGGCTTTTTTCCCATTTTCGGGGGTCGAAAAAAACCCATTTCCGGAAATGAAATTTCGCTTTTTTTGGTCCGTACGTCCATTTTGTACCTCTATTTTAGCACGTGACAAAAAAAATCGGAAGAAAAATGTCCGGAACCTCATTTTTTGAGCGCGTGGAAAATGCCAGTGAAACCAGTTTTGGGCCAAAAAGTGGGTTTTTTCCCATTTTCGGGGGTCGAAAAAACCCATTTCCGGTAATGAAATTTCGCGTTTTTTGGTCCGTACGTCCATTTTATACCTCTATTTTAGCACGTGACAAAAAAAATCGGAAGAAAAATGTCCGGAACCTCGTTTTTTGAGCGCGTGAAAATGCCAGTGAAACCAGTTTTGGGCCAAAAAGTGGGTTTTTTCTCATTTTCGGGGGTCGAAAAAACCCATTTCCGGAAATGAAATTTCGCGTTTTTTGGTCCATACGTCCATTTTGTACCTCTATTTTAGCACGTGACAAAAAAAATCGGAAGAAAAATGTCCGGAACCTCGTTTTTTGAGCGCGTGAAAATGCCAGTGAAACCAGTTTTGGGCCAAAAAGTGGGTTTTTCCCAATTTTCGGGGGTCGAAAAAACCCATTTCCGGAAATGAAATTTCGCGTTTTTGGTCCGTACGTCCATTTTGTACCTCTATTTTAGCACGTGACAAAAACAATCGGAAGAAAAATGTCCGGAACCTCGTTTTTTGAGCGCGTGAAAATGCCAGTGAAACCAGTTTTGGGCCAAAAAGTAGGTTTTTTCCCATTTTCGGGGGTCGAAAAAACCCATTTCCGGAAATGAAATTTCGCGTTTTTTGGTCCGTACGTCCATTTTGTACCTCTATTTTAGCACGTGACAAAAAAAATCGGAAGAAAAATGTCCGGAACCTCGTTTTTTGAGCGCGTGAAAATGCCAGTGAAACCAGTTTTGGGCCAAAAAGTGGGTTTTTTCCCATTTTCGGGGGTCGAAAAAAACCCATTTCCGGAAATGAAATTTCGCTTTTTTTGGTCCGTACGTCCATTTTGTACCTCTATTTTAGCACGTGACAAAAAAAATCGGAAGAAAATGTCCGGAACCTCGTTTTTTGAGCGCGTGAAAATGCCAGTGAAACCAGTTTTGGGCCAAAAAGTGGGTTTTTCCCAATTTTCGGGGGTCGAAAAAACCCATTTCCGGAAATGAAATTTCGCGTTTTTTGGTCCGTACGTCCATTTTGTACCTCTATTTTAGCACGTGACAAAAACAATCGGAAGAAAAATGTCCGTAACCTCGTTTTTTGAGCGCGTGAAAATGCCAGTGAAACCAGTTTTTGGGCCAAAAAGTAGGTTTTTTCCCATTTTCGGGGGGTCGAAAAAACCCATTTCCGGAAATGAAATTTCGCGTTTTTTTTGGTTCCGTACGTCCATTTTGTACCTCTATTTTAGCACGTGACAAAAAAAAATCGGAAGAAAAATGTCCGGAACCTCGTTTTTTGAGCGAGTGAAAATGCCAGTGAAACCAGTTTTGGGCCAAAAAGTGGGTTTTTTCCCATTTTCGGGGGTCGAAAAAACCCATTTCCGGAAATGAAATTTCGCTTTTTTTTGGTCCGTACGTCCATTTTGTACCTCTATTTTAGCACGTGACAAAAAAAATCGGAAGAAAAATGTCCGGAACCTCGTTTTTTGAGCGCGTGAAAATGCCGGTGAAACCAGTTTTGGGCCAAAAAGTGGGTTTTTTCCCATTTTCGGGGGTCGAAAAAACCCATTTCCGGTAATGAAATTTCGCGTTTTTTGGTCCGTACGTCCATTTTGTACCTCTATTTTAGCACGTGACAAAAAAAATCGGAAGAAAAATGTCCGGAACCTCGTTTTTTGAGCGCGTGAAAATGCCAGTGAAACCAGTTTTGGGCCAAAAAGTGGGTTTTTTCCCATTTTCGGGGGTCGAAAAAACCCATTTCCGGAAATGAAATTTCGCTTTTTTTGGTCCTTACGTCCATTTTGTACCTCTATTTTAGCACTTGACAAAAAAAATCGGAAGAAAAATGTCCGGAACCTCGTTTTTTGAGCGCGTGAAAATGCCAGTGAAACCAGTTTTGGGCCAAAAGTAGGTTTTTTCCCATTTTCGGGGGTCGAAAAAACCCATTTCCAGAAATGAAAATTCGCGTTTTTTGGTCCGTACGTCCATTTGTACCTCTATTTTAGCGCGTGACAAAAAAAATCGGAAGAAAAATGTCCGGAACCTCGTTTTTTGAGCGCGTGAAAATGCCAGTGAAACCAGTTTTGGGCCAAAAAGTGGGTTTTTTCCCATTTTCGGGGGTCGAAAAAACCCATTTCCGGAAATGAAAATTCGTTTTTTTTGGTCCGTACGTCCATTTTGTACCTCTATTTTAGCACGTGACAAAAAAAATCGGAAGAAAAATGTCCGGAACCTCGTTTTTTGAGCGCGTGAAAATGCCAGTGAAACCAGTTTTGGGCCAAAAAGTGGGTTTTTTCCCATTTTTGGGGGTCGAAAAAACCCATTTCCGGAAATGAAATTTCGCGTTTTTTGGTCCGTACGTCCATTGTGTACCTCTATTTTAGCACGTGACAAAAAAAATCGGAAGAAAAATGTCCGGAACCTCGTTTTTTTGAGCGCGTGAAAATGCCAGTGAAACCAGTTTTGGGCCAAAAAGTGGGTTTTTTCCCATTTTCGGGGTCGAAAAAAACCCATTTCCGGAAATGAAATTTCGCTTTTTTTTGGTCCTTACGTCCATTTTGTACCTCTATTTTAGCACTTGACAAAAAAAATCGGAAGAAAAATGTCCGGAACCTCGTTTTTTGAGCGCGTGAAAATGCCAGTGAAACCAGTTTTGGGCCAAAAAGTAGGTTTTTCCCATTTTCGGGGGTCGAAAAAACCCATTTCCAGAAATGAAAATTCGCGTTTTTTGGTCCGTACGTCCATTTTGTACCTCTATTTTAGCGCGTGACAAAAAAAATCGGAAGAAAAATGTCTGGAACCTCGTTTTTGAGCGCGTGAAAATGCCAGTGAAACCAGTTTTGGGCCAAAAAGTGGGTTTTTTCCCATTTTCGGGGGTCGAAAAAACCCATTTCCGGAAATGAAAATTCGCTTTTTTTGGTCCGTACGTCCATTTTGTACCTCTATTTTAGCACGTGACAAAAAAAATCGGAAGAAAAATGTCCGGAACCTCGTTTTTTGAGCGCGTGAAAATGCCAGTGAAACCAGTTTTGGGCCAAAAAGTGGGTTTTTTCTCATTTTCGGGGGGTCGAAAAAACCCATTTCCGGAAATGAAATTTCGCGTTTTTTGGTCCATACGTCCATTTTGTACCTCTATTTTAGCACGTGACAAAAAAAATCGGAAGAAAAATGTCCGGAACCTCGTTTTTTGAGCGCGTGAAAATGCCAGTGAAACCAGTTTTGGGCCAAAAAGTGGGTTTTTCCCAATTTTCGGGGGTCGAAAAAACCCATTTCCGGAAATGAAATTTCGCGTTTTTTGGTCCGTACGTCCATTTTGTACCTCTATTTTAGCACGTGACAAAAACAATCGGAAGAAAAATGTCCGGAACCTCGTTTTTTTGAGCGCGTGAAAATGCCAGTGAAACCAGTTTTTGGGCCAAAAAGTAGGTTTTTTCCCATTTTCGGGGGTCGAAAAAACCCATTTCCGGAAATGAAATTTCGCGTTTTTTGGTCCGTACGTCCATTTTGTACCTCTATTTTAGCACGTGACAAAAAAAATCGGAAGAAAAATGTCCGGAACCTCGTTTTTGAGCGCGTGAAAATGCCAGTGAAACCAGTTTTGGGCCAAAAAGTGGGGTTTTTCCCATTTTCGGGGGTCGAAAAAACCCATTTCCGGAAATGAAATTTCGCTTTTTTTGGTCCGTACGTCCATTTTGTACCTCTATTTTAGCACGTGACAAAAAAAATCGGAATGAAAAATGTCCGGAACCTCGTTTTTTGAGCGCGTGAAAATGCCAGTGAAACCAGTTTTTGGGCCAAAAAGTGGGTTTTTCCCAATTTTCGGGGGTCGAAAAAACCCATTTCCGGAAATGAAATTTCGCGTTTTTTGGTCCGTACGTCCATTTTGTACCTCTATTTTAGCACGTGACAAAAACAATCGGAAGAAAAATGTCCGTAACCTCGTTTTTTGAGCGCGTGAAAATGCCAGTGAAACCAGTTTTGGGCCAAAAAGTAGGTTTTTTCCCATTTTCGGGGGTCGAAAAAACCCATTTCCGGAAATGAAATTTCGCGTTTTTTGGTCCGTACGTCCATTTTTGTACCTCTATTTTAGCACGTGACAAAAAAAATCGGAAGAAAAATGTCCGGAACCTCGTTTTTTGAGCGAGTGAAAATGCCAGTGAAACCAGTTTTGGGCCAAAAAGTGGGTTTTTTCCCATTTTTCGGGGGTCGAAAAAACCCATTTCCGGAAATGAAATTTCGCTTTTTTTGGTCCGTACGTCCATTTTGTACCTCTATTTTAGCACGTGACAAAAAAAATCGGAAGAAAAATGTCCGGAACCTCGTTTTTTGAGCGCGTGAAAATGCCGGTGAAACCAGTTTTGGGCCAAAAAGTGGGTTTTTTCCCATTTTCGGGGGTCGAAAAAACCCATTTCCGGTAATGAAATTTCGCGTTTTTTTGGTCCGTACGTCCATTTTGTACCTCTATTTTAGCACGTGACAAAAAAAATCGGAAGAAAAATGTCCGGAACCTCGTTTTTTGAGCGCGTGAAAATGCCAGTGAAACCAGTTTTGGGCCAAAAAGTGGGTTTTTTCCCATTTTCGGGGGTCGAAAAAACCCATTTCCGGAAATGAAATTTCGCTTTTTTTGGTCCTTACGTCCATTTTGTACCTCTATTTTAGCACTTGACAAAAAAAATCGGAAGAAAAATGTCCGGAACCTCGTTTTTTGAGCGCGTGAAAATGCCAGTGAAACCAGTTTTGGGCCAAAAAGTAGGTTTTTTCCCATTTTCGGGGGTCGAAAAAACCCATTTCCAGAAATGAAAATTCGCGTTTTTTGGTCCGTACGTCCATTTTGTACCTCTATTTTAGCGCGTGACAAAAAAAATCGGAAGAAAAATGTCCGGAACCTCGTTTTTTGAGCGCGTGAAAATGCCAGTGAAACCAGTTTTGGGCCAAAAAGTGGGTTTTTTCCCATTTTCGGGGGTCGAAAAAACCCATTTCCGGAAATGAAAATTCGTTTTTTTTGGTCCGTACGTCCATTTTGTACCTCTATTTTAGCACGTGACAAAAAAAATCGGAAGAAAAATGTCCGGAACCTCGTTTTTTGAGCGCGTGAAAATGCCAGTGAAACCAGTTTTGGGCCAAAAAGTGGGTTTTTTCCCATTTTTGGGGGTCGAAAAAACCCATTTCCGGAAATGAAATTTCGCGTTTTTTTGGTCCGTACGTCCATTGTGTACCTCTATTTTAGCACGTGACAAAAAAAATCGGAAGAAAAAATGTCCGGAACCTCGTTTTTTGAGCGCGTGAAAATGCCAGTGAAACCAGTTTTGGGCCAAAAAGTGGGTTTTTTCCCATTTTCGGGGGTCGAAAAAACCCATTTCCGGAAATGAAATTTCGCTTTTTTTGGTCCTTACGTCCATTTTGTACCTCTATTTTAGCACTTGACAAAAAAAATCGGAAGAAAAATGTCCGGAACCTCGTTTTTTGAGCGCGTGAAAATGCCAGTGAAACCAGTTTTGGGCCAAAAAGTAGGTTTTTTCCCATTTTCGGGGGTCGAAAAAACCCATTTCCAGAAATGAAAATTCGCGTTTTTTGGTCCGTACGTCCATTTTGTACCTCTATTTTAGCGCGTGACAAAAAAAATCGGAAGAAAAATGTCTGGAACCTCGTTTTTTGAGCGCGTGAAAATGCCAGTGAAACCAGTTTTGGGCCAAAAAGTGGGTTTTTTCCCATTTTCGGGGGTCGAAAAAACCCATTTCGGAAATGAAAATTCGCTTTTTTTTGGTCCGTACGTCCATTTTGTACCTCTATTTTAGCACGTGACAAAAAAAATCGGAAGAAAAATGTCCGGAACCTCGTTTTTTGAGCGCGTGAAAATGCCAGTGAAACCAGTTTTGTGGGCCAAAAAGTGGGTTTTTTCCCATTTTCGGGGGTCGAAAAAAACCCATTTCCGGAAATGAAATTTCGCGTTTTTTTGGTCCGTACGTCCATTTTGTACCTCTATTTTAGCACGTGACAAAAAAAATCGGAAGAAAAATGTCCGGAACCTCGTTTTTTGAGCGCGTGAAAATGCCAGTGAAACCAGTTTTGGGCCAAAAAGTGGGTTTTTTCCCATTTTCGGGGGTCGAAAAAACCCATTTCCGGAAATGAAATTTCGCTTTTTTTGGTCCGTACGTCCATTTTGTACCTCTATTTTAGCACGTGACAAAAAAAATCGGAAGAAAAATGTCCGGAACCTCGTTTTTTGAGCGCGTGAAAATGCCAGTGAAACCAGTTTTGGGCCAAAAAGTGAGTTTTTCCCAATTTTCGGGGGTCGAAAAAACCCATTTCCGGAAATGAAATTTCGCGTTTTTTGGTCCGTACGTCCATTTTGTACCTCTATTTTAGCACGTGACAAAAACAATCGGAAGAAAAATGTCCGGAACCTCGTTTTTTGAGCGCGTGAAAATGCCAGTGAAACCAGTTTTGGGCCAAAAAGTAGGTTTTTTTCCCATTTTCGGGGGTCGAAAAAACCCATTTCCGGAAATGAAATTTCGCGTTTTTTGGTCCGTACGTCAATTTTGTACCTCTATTTTAGCACGTGACAAAAAAAATCGGAAGAAAAATGTCCGGAACCTCGTTTTTTGAGCGCGTGAAAATGCCAGTGAAACCAGTTTTGGGCCAAAAAGTGGGTTTTTTCCCATTTTTGGGGGTCGAAAAAACCCATTTCCGGAAATGAAATTTCGCGTTTTTTGGTCCGTACGTCCATTGTGTACCTCTATTTTAGCACGTGACAAAAAAATCGGAAGAAAAATGTCCGGAACCTCGTTTTTTGAGCGCGTGAAAATGCCAGTGAAACCAGTTTTGGGCCAAAAAGTGGGTTTTTTCCATTTTCGGGGGTCGAAAAAAACCCATTTCCGGAAATGAAATTTCGCTTTTTTTGGTCCTTACGTCCATTTTGTACCTCTATTTTAGCACTTGACAAAAAAAATCGGAAGAAAAATGTCCGGAACCTCGTTTTTTGAGCGCGTGAAAATGCCAGTGAAACCAGTTTTGGGCCAAAAAGTAGGTTTTTTCCCATTTTCGGGGGTCGAAAAAACCCATTTCCAGAAATGAAAATTCGCGTTTTTTGGTCCGTACGTCCATTTTGTACCTCTATTTTAGCGCGTGACAAAAAAAATCGGAAGAAAAATGTCTGGAACCTCGTTTTTTGAGCGCGTGGAAAATGCCAGTGAAACCAGTTTTGGGCCAAAAAGTGGGTTTTTTCCCATTTTCGGGGGTCGAAAAAACCCATTTCCGGAAATGAAAATTCGCTTTTTTTGGTCCGTACGTCCATTTTGTACCTCTATTTTAGCACGTGACAAAAAAAATCGGAAGAAAAATGTCCGGAACCTCGTTTTTTGAGCGCGTGAAAATGCCAGTGAAACCAGTTTTGGGCCAAAAAGTGGGTTTTTTCCCATTTTCGGGGGTCGAAAAAACCCATTTCCGGAAATGAAATTTCGCGTTTTTTTGGTCCGTACGTCCATTTTGTACCTCTATTTTAGCACGTGACAAAAAAAATCGGAAGAAAAATGTCCGGAACCT
The DNA here is from genome assembly GCA_030848705.1 of Heracleum sosnowskyi. Lineage (NCBI taxonomy): Eukaryota > Viridiplantae > Streptophyta > Magnoliopsida > Apiales > Apiaceae > Heracleum > Heracleum sosnowskyi. Next base: position 51,565 of record JAUIZM010000229.1, on the reverse strand, counting down.
CGTTTTTTGAGCGCGTGAAAATGCCAGTGAAACCAGTTTTGGGCCAAAAAGTGGGTTTTTTCCCATTTTCGGGGGTCGAAAAAACCCATTTCCGGAAATGAAATTTCGCTTTTTTTGGTCCGTACGTCCATTTTGTACCTCTATTTTAGCACGTGACAAAAAAAATCGGAAGAAAAATGTCCGGAACCTCGTTTTTTGAGCGCGTGAAAATGCCAGTGAAACCAGTTTTGGGCCAAAAAGTGAGTTTTTCCCAATTTTCGGGGGTCGAAAAAACCCATTTCCGGAAATGAAATTTCGCGTTTTTTGGTCCGTACGTCCATTTTGTACCTCTATTTTAGCACGTGACAAAAACAATCGGAAGAAAAATGTCCGGAACCTCGTTTTTTGAGCGCGTGAAAATGCCAGTGAAACCAGTTTTGGGCCAAAAAGTAGGTTTTTTCCCATTTTCGGGGGTCGAAAAAACCCATTTCCGGAAATGAAATTTCGCGTTTTTTGGTCCGTACGTCAATTTTGTACCTCTATTTTAGCACGTGACAAAAAAAATCGGAAGAAAAATGTCCGGAACCTCGTTTTTTGAGCGCGTGAAAATGCCGGTGAAACCAGTTTTGGGCCAAAAAGTGGGTTTTTTCCCATTTTCGGGGGTCGAAAAAACCCATTTCCGGAAATGAAATTTCACTTTTTTTGGTCCGTACGTCCATTTTGTACCTCTATTTTAGCACGTGACAAAAAAAATCGGAAGAAAAATGTCCGGAACCTCGTTTTTTTGAGCGCGTGTGAAAATGCCAGTGAAACCAGTTTTGGGCCAAAAAGTGGGTTTTTTCCCATTTTCGGGGGTCGAAAAAACCCATTTCCGGAAATGAAATTTCGCGTTTTTTGGTCCGTACGTCCATTTTGTACCTCTATTTTAGCATGTGACAAAAAAAATCGGAAGAAAAATGTCCGGAACCTCGTTTTTTGAGCGCGTGAAAATGCCAGTGAAACCAGTTTTGGGCCAAAAAGTAGGTTTTTTCCCATTTTCGGGGGTCGAAAAAACCCATTTCCAGAAATGAAAATTCGCGTTTTTTGGTCCGTACGTCCATTTTGTACCTCTATTTTAGCGCGTGACAAAAAAAATCGGAAGAAAAATGTCCGGAACCTCGTTTTTTGAGCGCGTGAAAATGCCAGTGAAACCAGTTTTGGGCCAAAAAGTGGGTTTTTTCCCATTTTCGGGGGTCGAAAAAACCCATTTCCGGAAATGAAATTTCGCGTTTTTTGGTCCGTACGTCCATTTTGTACCTCTATTTTAGCACGTGACAAAAAAAATCGGAAGAAAAATGTCCGGAACCTCGTTTTTTGAGCGCGTGAAAATGCCAGTGAAACCAGTTTTGGGCCAAAAAGTGGGTTTTTTCCCATTTTCGGGGGTCGAAAAAAACCCATTTCCGAAATGAAATTTCGCGTTTTTTGGTCCGTACGTCCATTTTGTACCTCTATTTTAGCACGTGACAAAAAAAATCGGAAGAAAAATGTCCGGAACCTCGTTTTTTTGAGCGCGTTGAAAAATGCCAGTGAAACCAGTTTTGGGCCAAAAAGTGGGTTTTTTCCCATTTTCGGGGGTCGAAAAAACCCATTTCCGGAAATGAAATTTCGCTTTTTTTGGTCCGTACGTCCATTTTGTACCTCTATTTTAGCACGTGACAAAAAAAATCGGAAGAAAAATGTCCGGAACCTCGTTTTTTGAGCGCGTGAAAATGCCAGTGAAACCAGTTTTGGGCCAAAAAGTGGGTTTTTCCCAATTTTCGGGGGTCGAAAAAACCCATTTCCGGAAATGAAATTTCGCGTTTTTTGGTCCGTACGTCCATTTTGTACCTCTTTTAGCACGTGACAAAAACAATCGGAAGAAAAATGTCCGGAACCTCGTTTTTTGAGCGCGTGAAAATGCCAGTGAAACCAGTTTTGGGCCAAAAAGTAGGTTTTTTCCCATTTTCGGGGGTCGAAAAAACCCATTTCCGGAAATGAAATTTCGCGTTTTTTGGTCCGTACGTCAATTTTGTACCTCTATTTTAGCACGTGACAAAAAAAATCGGAAGAAAAATGCCCGGAACCTCGTTTTTTGAGCGCGTGAAAATGCCAGTGAAACCAGTTTTGGGCCAAAAAGTGGGTTTTTTCCCATTTTCGGGGGTCGAAAAAACCCATTTCCGGAAATGAAATTTCACTTTTTTTGGTCCGTACGTCCATTTTGTACCTCTATTTTAGCACGTGACAAAAAAAAATCGGAAGAAAAATGTCCGGAACCTCGTTTTTTGAGCGCGTGAAAATGCCGGTGAAACCAGTTTTGGGCCAAAAAGTGGGTTTTTTCCCATTTTCGGGGGTCGAAAAAACCCATTTCCGGAAATGAAATTTCACTTTTTTTGGTCCGTACGTCCATTTTGTACCTCTATTTTAGCACGTGACAAAAAAAATCGGAAGAAAAATGTCCGGAACCTCGTTTTTTGAGCGCGTGAAAATGCCAGTGAAACCAGTTTTGGGCCAAAAAGTGGGTTTTTTCCCATTTTCGGGGGTCGAAAAAACCCATTTCCGGAAATGAAATTTCGCGTTTTTTGGTCCGTACGTCCATTTTGTACCTCTATTTTAGCACGTGACAAAAAAAATCGGAAGAAAAATGTCCGGAACCTCGTTTTTTGAGCGCGTGAAAATGCCAGTGAAACCAGTTTTGGGCCAAAAAGTAGGTTTTTTCCCATTTTCGGGGGTCGAAAAAACCCATTTCCAGAAATGAAAATTCGGTTTTTTGGTCCGTACGTCCATTTTGTACCTCTATTTTAGCACGTGACAAAAAAAAATCGGAAGAAAAATGTCTGGAACCTCGCTTTTTGAGCGCGTGAAAATGCCAGTGAAACCAGTTTTCGGCCAAAAAGTGGGTTTTTTCCCATTTTCGGGGGTCGAAAAAACCCATTTCCGGAAATGAAATTTCGCGTTGTTTGGTCCGTACGTCCATTTTGTACCTCTATTTTAGCACGTGACAAAAAAAATCGGAAGAAAAATGTCCGGAACCTCGTTTTTTGAAAGCGTGAAAATGCCATTGAAACCAGTTTTGGGCCAAAAAGTGGGTTTTTTCCCATTTTCGGGGGTCGAAAAAACCCATTTCCGGAAATGAAAATTCGCGTTGTTTGGTCCGTACGTACATTTTGTACCTCTATTTTACCACGTGACAAAAAAAATCGGAAGAAAAATGTCCGGAACCTCGTTTTTTGATCGCGTGAAAATGCCAGTGAAACCAGTTTTGGGCCAAAAAGTGGGTTTTTTCCCATTTTCGGGGGTCGAAAAAACCCATTTCCGGAAATGAAAATTCGCGTTTTTTGGTCCGTACGTCCATTTTGTACCTCTATTTTAGCACGTGACAAAAAAAATCGGAAGAAAAATGTCCGGAACCTCGTTTTTTGAGCGCGTGAAAATGCCAGTGAAACCAGTTTTGGGCCAAAAAGTGGGTTTTTTCCCATTTTCGGGGGTCGAAAAAACCCATTTCCGGAAATGAAATTTCGCGTTTTTTGGTCCGTACGTCCATTTTGTACCTCTATTTTAGCACGTGACAAAAAAAATCGGAAGAAAAATGTCCGGAACCTCGTTTTTTGAGCGCGTGAAAATGCCAGTGAAACCAGTTTTGGGCCAAAAAGTGGGTTTTTTCCCATTTTCGGGGGTCGAAAAAACCCATTTCCGGAAATGAAATTTCGCGTTTTTTGGTCCTTACGTCCATTTTGTACCTCTATTTTAGCACGTTACAAAAAAAATCGGAAGAAAAATGTCCGGAACCTCATTTTTTGAGCGCGTGAAAATGTCAGTGAAACCAGTTTTGGGCCAAAAAGTAGGTTTTTTCCCATTTTCGGGGGTCGAAAAAACCCATTTCCGGAAATGAAAATTCGCATTTTTTGGTCCGTACGTCCATTTTGTACCTCTATTTTAGCGCGTGACAAAAAAAAATCGGAAGAAAAATGTCCGGAACCTCGTTTTTTGAGCGCGTGAAAATGCCAGTGAAACCAGTTTTGGGCCAAAAAGTGGGTTTTTTCCCATTTTCGGGGGTCGAAAAAACCCATTTCTGGAAATGAAATTTCGCTTTTTTTGGTCCGTACGTCCATTTTGTACCTCTATTTTAGCACGTGACAAAAAAAATAGGAAGAAAAATGTCCGGAACCTCGTTTTTTGAGCGCGTGAAAATGCCAGTGAAACCAGTTTTGGGCCAAAAAGTGGGTTTTTTCCCATTTTCGGGGGTCGAAAAAACCCATTTCCGGAAATGAAATTTCGCTTTTTTTGGTCCGTACGTCCATTTTGTACCTCTATTTTAGCACGTGACAAAAAAAATCGGAAGAAAAATGTCCGGAACCTCGTTTTTTGAGCGCGTGAAAATGCCAGTGAAACCAGTTTTGGGCCAAAAAGTGGATTTTTTCCATTTTCGGGGGTCGAAAAAACCCATTTCCGGTAATGAAATTTCGCGTTTTTTGGTCCGTACGTCCATTTTGTACCTCTATTTTAGCACGTGACAAAAAAAATCGGAAGAAAAATGTCCGGAACCTCGTTTTTTGAGCGCGTGAAAATGCCAGTGAAACCAGTTTTGGGCCAAAAAGTGGGTTTTTTCCCATTTTCGGGGGTCGAAAAAACCCATTTCCGGAAATGAAATTTCGCTTTTTTTGGTCCGTACGTCCATTTTGTACCTCTATTTTAGCACGTGACAAAAAAAATCGGAAGAAAAATGTCCGGAACCTCGTTTTTTGAGCGCGTGAAAATGCCAGTGAAACCAGTTTTGGGCCAAAAAGTGGGTTTTTTCCCATTTTCGGGGGTCGAAAAAACCCATTTCCGGTAATGAAATTTCGCGTTTTTTGGTCCGTACGTCCATTTTGTACCTCTATTTTAGCACGTGACAAAAAAAAATCGGAAGAAAAATGTCCGGAACCTCGTTTTTTGAGCGCGTGAAAATGCCAGAGAAACCAGTTTTGGGCCAAAAAGTGGGTTTTTTCCCATTTTCGGGGGTCGAAAAAACCCATTTCCGGAAATGAAATTTCGCGTTGTTTGGTCCGTACGTCCATTTTGTACCTCTATTTTAGCACGTGACAAAAAAAATCGGAAGAAAAATGTCCGGAACCTCGTTTTTTGAGCGCGTGAAAATGCCAGTGAAACCAGTTTTGTGCCAAAAAGTGGGTTTTTTCCCATTTTCGGGGGTCGAAAAAACCCATTTCCGGAAATGAAAATTCGCGTTGTTTGGTCCGTACGTCCATTTTGTACCTCTATTTTACCACGTGACAAAAAAAATCGGAAGAAAAATGTCCGGAACCTCGTTTTTTGAGCGCGTGAAAATGCCAGTGAAACCAGTTTTGGGCCAAAAAGTGGGTTTTTTCCCATTTTCGGGGGTCGAAAAAACCCATTTCTGGAAATGAAAATTCGCGTTTTTTGGTCCGTACGTCCATTTTGTACCTCTATTTTAGCACGTGATAAAAAAAATCGGAAGAAAAATGTCTGGAACCTCGCTTTTTGAGCGCGTGAAAATGCCAGTGAAACCAGTTTTCGGCCAAAAAGTGGGTTTTTTCCCATTTTCGGGGGTCGAAAAAACCCATTTCCGGAAATGAAATTTCGCGTTGTTTGGTCCGTACGTCCATTTTGTACCTCTATTTTAGCACGTGACAAAAAAAATCGGAAGAAAAATGTCCGGAACCTCGTTTTTTGAAAGCGTGAAAATGCCAGTGAAACCAGTTTTGGGCCAAAAAGTGGGTTTTTTCCCATTTTCGGGGGTCGAAAAAACCCATTTCCGGAAATGAAAATTCGCGTTGTTTGGTCCGTACGTACATTTTGTACCTCTATTTTACCACGTGACAAAAAAAATCGGAAGAAAAATGTCCGGAACCTCGTTTTTTGATCGCGTGAAAATGCCAGTGAAACCAGTTTTGGGCCAAAAAGTGGGTTTTTTCCCATTTTCGGGGGTCGAAAAAACCCATTTCCGGAAATGAAAATTCGCGTTTTTTGGTCCGTACGTCCATTTTGTACCTCTATTTTAGCACGTGACAAAAAAAATCGGAAGAAAAATGTCCGGAACCTCGTTTTTTGAGCGCGTGAAAATGCCAGTGAAACCAGTTTTGGGCCAAAAAGTGGGTTTTTTCCCATTTTCGGGGGTCGAAAAAACCCATTTCCGGAAATGAAATTTCGCGTTTTTTGGTCCGTACGTCCATTTTGTACCTCTATTTTAGCACGTGACAAAAAAAATCGGAAGAAAAATGTCCGGAACCTCGTTTTTGAGCGCGTGAAAATGCCAGTGAAACCAGTTTTGGGCCAAAAGTGGTTTTTTCCCATTTTCGGGGGTCGAAAAAACCCATTTCCGGAAATGAAATTTCGCGTTTTTTGGTCCTTACGTCCATTTTGTACCTCTATTTTAGCACGTTACAAAAAAAATCGGAAGAAAAATGTCCGGAACCTCGTTTTTTGAGCGCGTGAAAATGTCAGTGAAACCAGTTTTGGGCCAAAAAGTAGGTTTTTTCCCATTTTCGGGGGTCGAAAAAACCCATTTCCGGAAATGAAAATTCGCATTTTTTGGTCCGTACGTCCATTTTGTACCTCTATTTTAGCGCGTGACAAAAAAAAAATCGGAAGAAAAATGTCCGGAACCTCGTTTTTTGAGCGCGTGAAAATGCCAGTGAAACCAGTTTTGGGCCAAAAAGTGGGTTTTTTCCCATTTTCGGGGGTCGAAAAAACCCATTTCCGGAAATGAAATTTCGCTTTGTTTGGTCCGTACGTCCATTTTGTACCTCTATTTTAGCACGTGACAAAAAAAATAGGAAGAAAAATGTCCGGAACCTCGTTTTTTGAGCGCGTGAAAATGCCAGTGAAACCAGTTTTGGGCCAAAAAGTGGGTTTTTTCCCATTTTCGGGGGTCGAAAAAACCCATTTCCGGTAATGAAATTTCGCGTTTTTTGGTCCGTACGTCCATTTTGTACCTCTATTTTAGCACGTGACAAAAAAAAATCGGAAGAAAAATGTCCGGAACCTCGTTTTTTGAGCGCGTGAAAATGCCAGAGAAACCAGTTTGGGCCAAAAAGTGGGTTTTTTCCCATTTTCGGGGTCGAAAAAACCCATTTCCGGAAATGAAATTTCGCGTTGTTTGGTCCGTACGTCCATTTTGTACCTCTATTTTAGCACGTGACAAAAAAAATCGGAAGAAAAATGTCCGGAATCTCGTTTTTTGAGCGCGTGAAAATGCCAGTGAAACCAGTTTTGTGCCAAAAAGTGGGTTTTTTCCCATTTTCGGGGGTCGAAAAAACCCATTTCCGGAAATGAAATTTCGCTTTTTTTGGTCCGTACGTCCATTTTGTACCTCTATTTTAGCACGTGACAAAAAAAATCGGAAGAAAAATGTCCGGAACCTCGTTTTTTGAGCGCGTGAAAATGCCAGTGAAACCAGTTTTGGGCCAAAAAGTGGATTTTTTTCCCATTTTCGGGGGTCGAAAAAACCCATTTCCGGTAATGAAATTTCGCGTTTTTTGGTCCGTACGTCCATTTTGTACCTCTATTTTAGCACGTGACAAAAAAAATCGGAAGAAAAATGTCCGGAACCTCGTTTTTTGAGCGCGTGAAAATGCCAGTGAAACCAGTTTTGGGCCAAAAAGTGGGTTTTTTCCCATTTTCGGGGGTCGAAAAAACCCATTTCCGGAAATGAAATTTCGCTTTTTTTGGTCCGTACGTCCATTTTGTACCTCTATTTTAGCACGTGACAAAAAAAATCGGAAGAAAAATGTCCGGAACCTCGTTTTTTGAGCGCGTGAAAATGCCAGTGAAACCAGTTTTGGGCCAAAAAGTGGGTTTTTTCCCATTTTCGGGGGTCGAAAAAACCCATTTCCGGTAATGAAATTTCGCGTTTTTTGGTCCGTACGTCCATTTTGTACCTCTATTTTAGCACGTGACAAAAAAAAATCGGAAGAAAAATGTCCGGAACCTCGTTTTTTGAGCGCGTGAAAATGCCAGAGAAACCAGTTTGGGCCAAAAAGTGGGTTTTTTCCCATTTTCGGGGGTCGAAAAAACCCATTTCCGGAAATGAAATTTCGCGTTGTTTGGTCCGTACGTCCATTTTGTACCTCTATTTTAGCACGTGACAAAAAAAATCGGAAGAAAAATGTCCGGAACCTCGTTTTTTGAGCGCGTGAAAATGCCAGTGAAACCAGTTTTGTGCCAAAAAGTGGGTTTTTTCCCATTTTCGGGGGTCGAAAAAACCCATTTCCGGAAATGAAATTTCGCTTTTTTTGGTCCGTACGTCCATTTTGTACCTCTATTTTAGCACGTGACAAAAAAAATCGGAAGAAAAATGTCCGGAACCTCGTTTTTTGAGCGCGTGAAAATGCCAGTGAAACCAGTTTTGGGCCAAAAAGTGGGTTTTTTCCCATTTTCGGGGGTCGAAAAAACCCATTTCCGGAAATGAAATTTCGCTTTTTTTGGTCCGTACGTCCATTTTGTACCTCTATTTTAGCACGTGACAAAAAAAATCGGAAGAAAAATGTCCGGAACCTCGTTTTTTGAGCGCGTGAAAATGCCAGTGAAACCAGTTTTGGGCCAAAAAGTGGGTTTTTTCCCATTTTCGGGGGTCGAAAAAACCCATTTCCGGTAATGAAATTTCGCGTTTTTTGGTCCGTACGTCCATTTTGTACCTCTATTTTAGCACGTGACAAAAAAAAATCGGAAGAAAAATGTCCGGAACCTCGTTTTTTGAGCGCGTGAAAATGCCAGAGAAACCAGTTTGGGCCAAAAAGTGGGTTTTTTCCCATTTTCGGGGGTCGAAAAAACCCATTTCCGGAAATGAAATTTCGCGTTGTTTGGTCCGTACGTCCATTTTGTACCTCTATTTTAGCACGTGACAAAAAAAATCGGAAGAAAAATGTCCGGAACCTCGTTTTTTGAGCGCGTGAAAATGCCAGTGAAACCAGTTTTGTGCCAAAAAGTGGGTTTTTTCCCATTTTCGGGGGTCGAAAAAACCCATTTCCGGAAATGAAATTTCGCTTTTTTTGGTCCGTACGTCCATTTTGTACCTCTATTTTAGCACGTGACAAAAAAAAATCGGAAGAAAAATGTCCGGAACCTCGTTTTTTGAGCGCGTGAAAATGCCAGTGAAACCAGTTTTGGGCCAAAAAGTGGATTTTTTCCCATTTTCGGGGGTCGAAAAAACCCATTTCCGGTAATGAAATTTCGCGTTTTTTGGTCCGTACGTCCATTTTGTACCTCTATTTTAGCACATGACAAAAAAAATCGGAAGAAAAATGTCCGGAACCTCGTTTTTTGAGCGCGTGAAAATGCCAGTGAAACCAGTTTTGGGCCAAAAAGTGGGTTTTTTCCCATTTTCGGGGGTCGAAAAAACCCATTTCCGGAAATGAAATTTCGCTTTTTTTGGTCCGTACGTCCATTTTGTACCTCTATTTTAGCACGTGACAAAAAAAATCGGAAGAACGTTTTTTGAGCGCGTGAAAATGCCAGTGAAACCAGTTTTGGGCCAAAAAGTGGGTTTTTTCCCATTTTCGGGGGTCGAAAAAACCCATTTCCGGTAATGAAATTTCGCGTTTTTTGGTCCGTACGTCCATTTTGTACCTCTATTTTAGCACGTGACAAAAAAAAAATCGGAAGAAAAATGTCCGGAACCTCGTTTTTTGAGCGCGTGAAAATGCCAGAGAAACCAGTTTGGGCCAAAAAGTGGGTTTTTTCCCATTTTCGGGGGTCGAAAAAACCCATTTCCGGAAATGAAATTTCGCGTTGTTTGGTCCGTACGTCCATTTTGTACCTCTATTTTAGCACGTGACAAAAAAAATCGGAAGAAAAATGTCCGGAACCTCGTTTTTTGAGCGCGTGAAAATGCCAGTGAAACCAGTTTTGTGCCAAAAAGTGGGTTTTTTCCCATTTTCGGGGGGGTCGAAAAAACCCATTTCCGGAAATGAAATTTCGCGTTGTTTGGTCCGTACGTCCATTTTGTACCTCTATTTTAGCACGTGACAAAAAAAATCGGAAGAAAAATGTCCGGAACCTCGTTTTTTGAGCGCGTGAAAATGCCAGTGAAACCAGTTTTGTGCCAAAAAGTGGGTTTTTTCCCATTTTCGGGGGTCGAAAAAACCCATTTCCGGAAATGAAATTTCGCTTTTTTTGGTCCGTACGTCCATTTTGTACCTCTATTTTAGCACGTGACAAAAAAAATCGGAAGAAAAATGTCCGGAACCTCGTTTTTTGAGCGCGTGAAAATGCCAGTGAAACCAGTTTTGGGCCAAAAAGTGGATTTTTTCCCATTTTCGGGGGTCGAAAAAACCCATTTCCGGTAATGAAATTTCGCGTTTTTTGGTCCGTACGTCCATTTTGTACCTCTATTTTAGCACGTGACAAAAAAAATCGGAAGAAAAATGTCCGGAACCTCGTTTTTTGAGCGCGTGAAAATGCCAGTGAAACCAGTTTTGGGCCAAAAAGTGGGTTTTTTCCCATTTTCGGGGGTCGAAAAAACCTATTTCCGGAAATGAAATTTCGCTTTTTTTGGTCCGTACGTCCATTTTGTACCTCTATTTTAGCACGTGACAAAAAAAATCGGAAGAAAAATGTCCGGAACCTCGTTTTTTGAGCGCGTGAAAATGCCAGTGAAACCAGTTTTGGGCCAAAAAGTGGGTTTTTTTCCCATTTTCGGGGGTCGAAAAAACCCATTTCCGGTAATGAAATTTCGCGTTTTTTGGTCCGTACGTCCATTTTGTACCTCTATTTTAGCACGTGACAAAAAAAAATCGGAAGAAAAATGTCCGGAACCTCGTTTTTTGAGCGCGTGAAAATGCCAGAGAAACCAGTTTGGGCCAAAAAGTGGGTTTTTTCCCATTTTCGGGGGTCGAAAAAACCCATTTCCGGAAATGAAATTTCGCGTTGTTTGGTCCGTACGTCCATTTTGTACCTCTATTTTAGCACGTGACAAAAAAAAATCGGAAGAAAAATGTCCGGAACCTAGTTTTTTGAGCGCGTGAAAATGCCAGTGAAACCAGTTTTGTGCCAAAAAGTGGGTTTTTTCCCATTTTCGGGGTCGAAAAAACCCATTTCCGGAAATGAAAATTCGCGTTGTTTGGTCCGTACGTCCATTTTGTACCTCTATTTTACCACGTGACAAAAAAAATCGGAAGAAAAATGTCCGGAACCTCGTTTTTTGAGCGCGTGAAAATGCCAGTGAAACCAGTTTTGGGCCAAAAAGTGGGTTTTTTCCCATTTTCGGGGGTCGAAAAAACCCATTTCTGGAAATGAAAATTCGCGTTTTTTGGTCCGTACGTCCATTTTGTACCTCTATTTTTAGCACGTGACAAAAAAAATCGGAAGAAAAATGTCTGGAACCTCATTTTTTGAGCGCGTGAAAATGCCAGTGAAACCAGTTTTGGGCCAAAAAGTGGGTTTTTTTCCCATTTTCGGGGGTCGAAAAAAACCTATTTCCGGAAATGAAATTTCGCGTTTTTTGGTCCTTACGTCCATTTTGTACCTCTATTTTAGCACTTGATAAAAAAAATCGGAAGAAAAATGTCCGGAACCTCGTTTTTTGAGCGCGTGAAAATGCCAGTGAAACCAGTTTTGGGCGCCAAAAAGTAGGTTTTTTTCCCATTTTCGGGGGTCGAAAAAACCCATTTCCCGAAATGAAAATTCGCGTTTTTTGGTCCGTACGTCCATTTTGTACCTCTATTTTAGCGCGTGACAAAAAAAATCGGAAGAAAAATGTCCGGAACCTCGTTTTTTGAGCGCGTGAAAATGCCAATGAAACCAGTTTTGGGCCAAAAAGTGGGTTTTTTCCCATTTTCGGGGGTGGAAAAAACCCATTTCCGGAAATGAAATTTCGCTTTTTTTGGTCCGTACGTCCATTTTGTACCTCTATTTTAGCACGTGACAAAAAAAAATCGGAAGAAAAATGTCCGGAACCTCGTTTTTTGAGCGCGTGAAAATGCCAATGAAACCAGTTTTGGGCCAAAAAGTGGGTTTTTTCCCATTTTCGGGGGTGGAAAAAACCCATTTCCGAAATGAAATTTCGCTTTTTTTGGTCCGTACGTCCATTTTGTACCTCTATTTTAGCACGTGACAAAAAAAAAATCGGAAGAAAAAATGTCCGGAACCTCGTTTTTTGAGCGCGTGAAAATGCCAGAGAAACCATTTTGGGCCAAAAAGTGGGTTTTTTTCCCATTTTCGGGGGTCGAAAAAACCCATTTCCGGAAATGAAATTTCGCGTTGTTTGGTCCGTACGTCCATTTTGTACCTCTATTTTAGCACGTGACAAAAAAAATCGGAAGAAAAATGTCCGGAACCTCGTTTTTTGAGCGCGTGAAAATGACAGTGAAACCAGTTTTGTGCCAAAAAGTGGGTTTTTTCCCATTTTCGGGGGTCGAAAAAACCCATTTCCGGAAATGAAATTTCGCGTTGTTTGGTCCGTACGTCCATTTTGTACCTCTATTTTAGCACGTGACAAAAAAAATCGGAAGAAAAATGTCCGGAACCTCGTTTTTTGAGCGCGTGAAAATGCCAGTGAAACCAGTTTTGTGCCAAAAAGTGGGTTTTTTCCCATTTTCGGGGGTCGAAAAAACCCATTTCCGGAAATGAAATTTCGCGTTGTTTGGTCCGTACGTCCATTTTGTACCTCTATTTTAGCACGTGACAAAAAAAAATCGGAAGAAAAATGTCCGGAACCTCGTTTTTTGAGCGCGTGAAAATGCCAGTGAAACCAGTTTTGTGCCAAAAAGTGGGTTTTTTCCCATTTTCGGGGGTCGAAAAAACCCATTTCCGGAAATGAAATTTCGCTTTTTTTTGGTCCGTACGTCCATTTTGTACCTCTATTTTAGCACGTGACAAAAAAAATCGGAAGAAAAATGTCCGGAACCTCGTTTTTTGAGCGCGTGAAAATGCCAGTGAAACCAGTTTTGGGCCAAAAAGTGGATTTTTTCCCATTTTCGGGGGTCGAAAAAACCCATTTCCGGTAATGAAATTTCGCGTTTTTTGGTCCGTACGTCCATTTTGTACCTCTATTTTAGCACGTGACAAAAAAAATCGGAAGAAAAATGTCCGGAACCTCGTTTTTTGAGCGCGTGAAAATGCCAGTGAAACCAGTTTTGGGCCAAAAAGTGGGTTTTTTCCCATTTTCGGGGGGTCGAAAAAACCTATTTCCGGAAATGAAATTTCGCTTTTTTTGGTCCGTACGTCCATTTTGTACCTCTATTTTAGCACGTGACAAAAAAAATCGGAAGAAAAATGTCCGGAACCTCGTTTTTTGAGCGCGTGAAAATGCCAGTGAAACCAGTTTTGGGCCAAAAAGTGGGTTTTTTCCCATTTTCGGGGGTCGAAAAAACCCATTTCCGGTAATGAAATTTCGCGTTTTTTGGTCCGTACGTCCATTTTGTACCTCTATTTTAGCACGTGACAAAAAAAAATCGGAAGAAAAATGTCCGGAACCTCGTTTTTTGAGCGCGTGAAAATGCCAGAGAAACCAGTTTGGGCCAAAAAGTGGGTTTTTTCCCATTTTCGGGGGTCGAAAAAACCCATTTCCGGAAATGAAATTTCGCGTTGTTTGGTCCGTACGTCCATTTTGTACCTCTATTTTAGCACGTGACAAAAAAAAATCGGAAGAAAAATGTCCCGGAACCTAGTTTTTTGAGCGCGTGAAAATGCCAGTGAAACCAGTTTTGTGCCAAAAAGTGGGTTTTTTTCCCATTTTCGGGGGTCGAAAAAACCCATTTCCGGAAATGAAAATTCGCGTTGTTTGGTCCGTACGTCCATTTTGTACCTCTATTTTACCACGTGACAAAAAAAATCGGAAGAAAAATGTCCGGAACCTCGTTTTTTGAGCGCGTGAAAATGCCAGTGAAACCAGTTTTGGGCCAAAAAGTGGGTTTTTTCCCATTTTCGGGGGTCGAAAAAACCCATTTCTGGAAATGAAAATTCGCGTTTTTTGGTCCGTACGTCCATTTTGTACCTCTATTTTAGCACGTGACAAAAAAAATCGGAAGAAAAATGTCTGGAACCTCATTTTTTGAGCGCGTGAAAATGCCAGTGAAACCAGTTTTGGGCCAAAAAGTGGGTTTTTTCCCATTTTCGGGGGTCGAAAAAACCTATTTCCGGAAATGAAATTTCGCGTTTTTTGGTCCTTACGTCCATTTTGTACCTCTATTTTAGCACTTGATAAAAAAAAATCGGAAGAAAAATGTCCGGAACCTCGTTTTTTGAGCGCGTGAAAATGCCAGTGAAACCAGTTTTGGGCCAAAAAGTAGGTTTTTTCCCATTTTCGGGGGTCGAAAAAACCCATTTCCCGAAATGAAAATTCGCGTTTTTTGGTCCGTACGTCCATTTTGTACCTCTATTTTAGCGCGTGACAAAAAAAATCGGAAGAAAAATGTCCGGAACCTCGTTTTTTGAGCGCGTGAAAATGCCAATGAAACCAGTTTTGGGCCAAAAAGTGGGTTTTTTCCATTTTCGGGGGTGGAAAAAACCCATTTCCGGAAATGAAATTTCGCTTTTTTTGGTCCGTACGTCCATTTTGTACCTCTATTTTAGCACGTGACAAAAAAAATCGGAAGAAAAATGTCCGGAACCTCGTTTTTTGAGCGCGTGAAAATGCCAATGAAACCAGTTTTGGGCCAAAAAGTGGGTTTTTTCCCATTTTCGGGGGTGGAAAAAACCCATTTCCGGAAATGAAATTTCGCTTTTTTTGGTCCGTACGTCCATTTTGTACCTCTATTTTAGCACGTGACAAAAAAAAATCGGAAGAAAAATGTCCGGAACCTCGTTTTTTGAGCGCGTGAAAATGCCAGAGAAACCATTTTGGGCCAAAAAGTGGGTTTTTTCCCATTTTCGGGGGGTCGAAAAAACCCATTTCCGGAAATGAAATTTCGCGTTGTTTGGTCCGTACATCCATTTTGTACCTCTATTTTAGCACGTGACAAAAAAAATCGGAAGAAAAATGTCCGGAACCTCGTTTTTTGAGCGCGTGAAATGACAGTGAAACCAGTTTTGTGCCAAAAAGTGGGTTTTTTCCCATTTTCGGGGGTCGAAAAAACCCATTTCCGGAAATGAAATTTCGCGTTGTTTGGTCCGTACGTCCATTTTGTACCTCTATTTTAGCACGTGACAAAAAAAATCGGAAGAAAAATGTCCGGAACCTCGTTTTTTGAGCGCGTGAAAATGCCAGTGAAACCAGTTTTGTGCCAAAAAGTGGGTTTTTTTCCCATTTTCGGGGGTCGAAAAAACCCATTTCCGGAAATGAAATTTCGCTTTTTTTTGGTCCGTACGTCCATTTTGTACCTCTATTTTAGCACGTGACAAAAAAAATCGGAAGAAAAATGTCCGGAACCTCGTTTTTTGAGCGCGTGAAAATGCCAGTGAAACCAGTTTTGGGCCAAAAAGTGGATTTTTTCCCATTTTCGGGGGTCGAAAAAACCCATTTCCGGTAATGAAATTTCGCGTTTTTTGGTCCGTACGTCCATTTTGTACCTCTATTTTAGCACGTGACAAAAAAAATCGGAAGAAAAATGTCCGGAACCTCGTTTTTTGAGCGCGTGAAAATGCCAGTGAAACCAGTTTTGGGACAAAAAGTGGGTTTTTTCCCATTTTCGGGGGTCGAAAAAACCCATTTCCGGAAATGAAATTTCGCTTTTTTTGGTCCGTACGTCCATTTTGTACCTCTATTTTAGCACGTGACAAAAAAAATCGGAAGAAAAATGTCCGGAACCTCGTTTTTTGAGCGCGTGAAAATGCCAGTGAAACCAGTTTTGGGCCAAAAAGTGGGTTTTTTCCCATTTTCGGGGGTCGAAAAAACCCATTTCCGGTAATGAAATTTCGCGTTTTTTGGTCCGTACGTCCATTTTGTACCTCTATTTTAGCACGTGACAAAAAAAAATCGGAAGAAAAATGTCCGGAACCTCGTTTTTTGAGCGCGTGAAAATGCCAGAGAAACCAGTTTGGGCCAAAAAGTGGGTTTTTTCCCATTTTCGGGGGTCGAAAAAACCCATTTCCGGAAATGAAATTTCGCGTTGTTTGGTCCGTACGTCCATTTTGTACCTCTATTTTAGCACGTGACAAAAAAAATCGGAAGAAAAATGTCCGGAACCTCGTTTTTTGAGCGCGTGAAAATGCCAGTGAAACCAGTTTTGTGCCAAAAAGTGGGTTTTTTCCCATTTTCGGGGGTCGAAAAAACCCATTTCCGGAAATGAAAATTCGCGTTGTTTGGTCCGTACGTCCATTTTGTACCTCTATTTTACCACGTGACAAAAAAAAATCGGAAGAAAAATGTCCGGAACCTCGTTTTTTGAGCGCGTGAAAATGCCAGTGAAACCAGTTTTGGGCCAAAAAGTGGGTTTTTTCCCATTTTCGGGGGTCGAAAAAACCCATTTCTGGAAATGAAAATTCGCGTTTTTTGGTCCGTACGTCCATTTTGTACCTCTATTTTAGCACGTGACAAAAAAAATCGGAAGAAAAATGTCTGGAACCTCATTTTTTGAGCGCGTGAAAATGCCAGTGAAACCAGTTTTGGGCCAAAAAGTGGGTTTTTTCCCATTTTCGGGGGTCGAAAAAACCTATTTCCGGAAATGAAATTTCGCGTTTTTTGGTCCTTACGTCCATTTTGTACCTCTATTTTAGCACTTGATAAAAAAAATCGGAAGAAAAATGTCCGGAACCTCGTTTTTTGAGCGCGTGAAAATGCCAGTGAAACCAGTTTTGGGCCAAAAAGTAGGTTTTTTCCCATTTTCGGGGGTCGAAAAAACCCATTTCCCGAAATGAAAATTCGCGTTTTTTGGTCCGTACGTCCATTTTGTACCTCTATTTTAGCGCGTGACAAAAAAAATCGGAAGAAAAATGTCCGGAACCTCGTTTTTTGAGCGCGTGAAAATGCCAATGAAACCAGTTTTGGGCCAAAAAGTGGGTTTTTTCCCATTTTCGGGGGTGGAAAAAACCCATTTCCGGAAATGAAATTTCGCTTTTTTTGGTCCGTACGTCCATTTTGTACCTCTATTTTAGCACGTGACAAAAAAAATCGGAAGAAAAATGTCCGGAACCTCGTTTTTTGAGCGCGTGAAAATGCCAATGAAACCAGTTTTGGGCCAAAAAGTGGGTTTTTTCCCATTTTCGGGGGTGGAAAAAACCCATTTCCGGAAATGAAATTTCGCTTTTTTTGGTCCGTACGTCCATTTTGTACCTCTATTTTAGCACGTGACAAAAAAAAATCGGAAGAAAAATGTCCGGAACCTCGTTTTTTGAGCGCGTGAAAATGCCAGAGAAACCATTTTGGGCCAAAAAGTGGGTTTTTTCCCATTTTCGGGGGTCGAAAAAACCCATTTCCGGAAATGAAATTTCGCGTTGTTTGGTCCGTACATCCATTTTGTACCTCTATTTTAGCACGTGACAAAAAAAATCGGAAGAAAAATGTCCGGAACCTCGTTTTTTGAGCGCGTGAAAATGACAGTGAAACCAGTTTTGTGCCAAAAAGTGGGTTTTTTCCCATTTTCGGGGGTCGAAAAAACCCATTTCCGGAAATGAAATTTCGCGTTGTTTGGTCCGTACGTCCATTTTGTACCTCTATTTTAGCACGTGACAAAAAAAATCGGAAGAAAAATGTCCGGAACCTCGTTTTTTGAGCGCGTGAAAATGCCAGTGAAACCAGTTTTGTGCCAAAAAGTGGGTTTTTTCCCATTTTCGGGGGTCGAAAAAACCCATTTCCGGAAATGAAATTTCGCTTTTTTTGGTCCGTACGTCCATTTTGTACCTCTATTTTAGCACGTGACAAAAAAAATCGGAAGAAAAATGTCCGGAACCTCGTTTTTTGAGCGCGTGAAAATGCCAGTGAAACCAGTTTTGGGCCAAAAAGTGGATTTTTTCCCATTTTCGGGGGTCGAAAAAACCCATTTCCGGTAATGAAATTTCGCGTTTTTTGGTCCGTACGTCCATTTTGTACCTCTATTTTAGCACGTGACAAAAAAAATCGGAAGAAAAATGTCCGGAACCTCGTTTTTTGAGCGCGTGAAAATGCCAGTGAAACCAGTTTTGGGACAAAAAGTGGGTTTTTTCCCATTTTCGGGGGTCGAAAAAACCCATTTCCGGAAATGAAATTTCGCTTTTTTTGGTCCGTACGTCCATTTTGTACCTCTATTTTAGCACGTGACAAAAAAAATCGGAAGAAAAATGTCCGGAACCTCGTTTTTTGAGCGCGTGAAAATGCCAGTGAAACCAGTTTTGGGCCAAAAAGTGGGTTTTTTCCCATTTTCGGGGGTCGAAAAAACCCATTTCCGGTAATGAAATTTCGCGTTTTTTGGTCCGTACGTCCATTTTGTACCTCTATTTTAGCACGTGACAAAAAAAAATCGGAAGAAAAATGTCCGGAACCTCGTTTTTTGAGCGCGTGAAAATGCCAGAGAAACCAGTTTGGGCCAAAAAGTGGGTTTTTTCCCATTTTCGGGGGTCGAAAAAACCCATTTCCGGAAATGAAATTTCGCGTTGTTTGGTCCGTACGTCCATTTTGTACCTCTATTTTAGCACGTGACAAAAAAAATCGGAAGAAAAATGTCCGGAACCTCGTTTTTTGAGCGCGTGAAAATGCCAGTGAAACCAGTTTTGTGCCAAAAAGTGGGTTTTTTCCCATTTTCGGGGGTCGAAAAAACCCATTTCCGGAAATGAAAATTCGCGTTGTTTGGTCCGTACGTCCATTTTGTACCTCTATTTTACCACGTGACAAAAAAAATCGGAAGAAAAATGTCCGGAACCTCGTTTTTTGAGCGCGTGAAAATGCCAGTGAAACCAGTTTTGGGCCAAAAAGTGGGTTTTTTCCCATTTTCGGGGGTCGAAAAAACCCATTTCTGGAAATGAAAATTCGCGTTTTTTGGTCCGTACGTCCATTTTGTACCTCTATTTTAGCACGTGACAAAAAAAATCGGAAGAAAAATGTCTGGAACCTCGCTTTTTGAGCGCGTGAAAATGCCAGTGAAACCAGTTTTGGGCCAAAAAGTGGGTTTTTTCCCATTTTCGGGGGTCGAAAAAACCCATTTCCGGAAATGAAATTTCGCGTTTTTTGGTCCGTACGTCCATTTTGTACCTCTATTTTAGCACGTGACAAAAAAAATCGGAAGAAAAATGTCTGGAACCTCGTTTTTTGAGCGCGTGAAAATGCCAGTGAAACCAGTTTTGGGCCAAAAAGTGGGTTTTTTCCCATTTTCGGGGGTCGAAAAAACCTATTTCCGGAAATGAAATTTCGCGTTTTTTGGTCCTTACGTCCATTTTGTACCTCTATTTTAGCACTTGACAAAAAAAATCGGAAGAAAAATGTCCGGAACCTCGTTTTTTGAGCGCGTGAAAATGCCAGTGAAACCAGTTTTGGGCCAAAAAATAGGTTTTTTCCCATTTTCGGGGGTCGAAAAAACCCATTTCCCGAAATGAAAATTCGCGTTTTTTGGTCCGTACGTCCATTTTGTACCTCTATTTTAGCGCGTGACAAAAAAAATCGGAAGAAAAATGTCCGGAACCTCGTTTTTTGAGCGCGTGAAAATGCCAATGAAACCAGTTTTGGGCCAAAAAGTGGGTTTTTTCCCATTTTCGGGGGTGGAAAAAACCCATTTCCGGAAATGAAATTTCGCTTTTTTTGGTCCGTACGTCCATTTTGTACCTCTCTTTTAGCACGTGACAAAAAAAATCGGAAGAAAAATGTCCGGAACCTCGTTTTTTGAGCGCGTGAAAATGCCAGTGAAACCAGTTTTGGGCCAAAAAGTGGGTTTTTTCCCATTTTCGGGGGTCGAAAAAACCCATTTCCGGTAATGAAATTTCGCGTTTTTTGGTCCGTACGTCCATTTTGTACCTCTATTTTAGCACGTGACAAAAAAAAATCGGAAGAAAAATGTCCGGAACCTCGTTTTTTGAGCGCGTGAAAATGCCAGAGAAACCAGTTTGGGCCAAAAAGTGGGTTTTTTCCCTTTTTCGGGGGTCGAAAAAACCCATTTCCGGAAATGAAATTTCGCGTTGTTTGGTCCGTACGTCCATTTTGTACCTCTATTTTAGCACGTGACAAAAAAAATCGGAAGAAAAATGTCCGGAACCTCGTTTTTTGAGCGCGTGAAAATGCTAGTGAAACCAGTTTTGTGCCAAAAAGTGGGTTTTTTCCCATTTTCGGGGGTCGAAAAAACCCATTTCCGGAAATGAAAATTCGCGTTGTTTGGTCCGTACGTCCATTTTGTACCTCTATTTTACCACGTGACAAAAAAAATCGGAAGAAAAATGTCCGGAACCTCGTTTTTTGAGCGCGTGAAAATGCCAGTGAAACCAGTTTTGGGCCAAAAAGTGGGTTTTTTCCCATTTTCGGGGGTCGAAAAAACCCATTTTTGGAAATGAAAATTCGCGTTTTTTGGTCCGTACGTCCATTTTGTACCTCTATTTTAGCACGTGACAAAAAAAATCGGAAGAAAAATGTCTGGAACCTCGCTTTTTGAGCGCGTGAAAATGCCAGTGAAACCAGTTTTGGGCCAAAAAGTGGGTTTTTTCCCATTTTCGGGGGTCGAAAAAACCCATTTCCGGAAATGAAATTTCGCGTTTTTTGGTCCGTACGTCCATTTTGTACCTCTATTTTAGCACGTGACAAAAAAAATCGGAAGAAAAATGTCTGGAACCTCGTTTTTTGAGCGCGTGAAAATGCCAGTGAAACCAGTTTTGGGCCAAAAAGTGGGTTTTTTCCCATTTTCGAGGGTCGAAAAAACCTATTTCCGGAAATGAAATTTCGCGTTTTTTGGTCCTTACGTCCATTTTGTACCTCTATTTTAGCACTTGACAAAAAAAATCGGAAGAAAAATGTCCGGAACCTCGTTTTTTGAGCGCGTGAAAATGCCAGTGAAACCAGTTTTGGGCCAAAAAGTAGGTTTTTTCCCATTTTCGGGGGTCGAAAAAACCCATTTCCCGAAATGAAAATTCGCGTTTTTTGGTCCGTACGTCCATTTTGTACCTCTATTTTAGCGCGTGACAAAAAAAATCGGAAGAAAAATGTCCGGAACCTCGTTTTTTGAGCGCGTGAAAATGCCAGTGAAACCAGTTTTGGGCCAAAAAGTGGGTTTTTTCCCATTTTCGGGGGTCGAAAAAACCCATTTCCGGAAATGAAATTTCGCTTTTTTTGGTCCGTACGTCCATTTTGTACCTCTATTTTAGCACGTGACAAAAAAAATCGGAAGAAAAATGTCCGGAACCTCGTTTTTTGAGCGCGTGAAAATGCCAGTGAAACCAGTTTTGGGCCAAAAAGTGGGTTTTTTCCCATTTTCGGGGGTCGAAAAAACCCATTTCCGGTAATGAAATTTCGCGTTTTTTGGTCCGTACGTCCATTTTATACCTCTATTTTAGCACGTGACAAAAAAAATTGGGAGAAAAATGTCCGGAAACTCATTTTTTGAGCGCGTGAAAATGCCAGTGAAACCAGTTTTGGGCCAAAAAGTGGGTTTTTTCCCATTTTCGGGGGTCGAAAAAACCCATTTCCGGAAATGAAATTTCGCGTTTTTTGGTCCATACGTCCATTTTGTACCTCTATTTTAGCACGTGACAAAAAAAATCGGAAGAAAAATGTCCGGAACCTCGTTTTTTGAGCGCGTGAAAATGCCAGTGAAACCAGTTTTGGGCCAAAAAGTGGGTTTTTCCCAATTTTCGGGGGTCGAAAAAACCCATTTCCGGAAATGAAATTTCGCGTTTTTTGGTCCGTACGTCCATTTTGTACCTCTATTTTAGCACGTAAAAAAAACAATCGGAAGAAAAATGTCCGGAACCTCGTTTTTTGAGCGCGTGAAAATGCCAGTGAAACCAGTTTTGGGCCAAAAAGTAGGTTTTTTCCCATTTTCGGGGGTCGAAAAAACCCATTTCCGGAAATGAAATTTCGCGTTTTTTGGTCCGTACGTCCATTTTGTACCTCTATTTTAGCACGTGACAAAAAAATCGGAAGAAAAATGTCCGGAACCTCGTTTTTTGAGCGCGTGAAAATGCCAGTGAAACCAGTTTTGGGCCAAAAAGTGGGTTTTTTCCCATTTTCGGGGGTCGAAAAAACCCATTTCCGGAAATGAAATTTCGCTTTTTTTGGTCCGTACGTCCATTTTGTACCTCTATTTTAGCACGTGACAAAAAAAATCGGAAGAAAAATGTCCGGAACCTCGTTTTTTGAGCGCGTGAAAATGCCAGTGAAACCAGTTTTGGGCCAAAAAGTGGGTTTTTTCCCATTTTCGGGGGTCGAAAAAACCCATTTCCGGTAATGAAATTTCGCGTTTTTTGGTCCGTACGTCCATTTTGTACCTCTATTTTAGCATGTGACAAAAAAAATCGGAAGAAAAATGTCCGGAACC
Organism: Heracleum sosnowskyi; assembly: GCA_030848705.1. Lineage (NCBI taxonomy): Eukaryota > Viridiplantae > Streptophyta > Magnoliopsida > Apiales > Apiaceae > Heracleum > Heracleum sosnowskyi. The sequence continues at coordinate 29,252 of JAUIZM010000229.1, read as the reverse complement.
TCGTTTTTTGAGCGCGTGAAAATGCCAGTGAAACCAGTTTTGGGCCAAAAAGTGGGTTTTTTCCCATTTTCGGGGGTCGAAAAAACCCATTTTCGGAAATGAAATTTCGCGTTTTTTGGTCCATAAGTCCATTTTGTACCTCTATTTTAGCACGTGACAAAAAAAATCGGAAGAAAAATGTCCGGAACCTCGTTTTTTGAGCGCATGAATATGCCAGTGAAACCAGTTTTGGGCCAAAAAGTGGGTTTTTTCCCATTTTCGGGGGTCGAAAAAACCCATTTCCGGAAATGAAATTTCGCGTTTTTTGGTCCTTACGTCCATTTTGTACCTCTATTTTAGCACTTGACAAAAAAAATCGGAAGAAAAATGTCCGGAACCTCGTTTTTTGAGCGCGTGAAAATGCCAGTGAAACCAGTTTTGGGCCAAAAAGTGGGTTTTTTCCCATTTTCGGGGGTCGAAAAAACCCATTTCCGGTAATGAAATTTCGCGTTTTTTGGTCCGTACGTCCATTTTGTACCTCTATTTTAGCACGTGACAAAAAAAAATCGGAAGAAAAATGTCCGGAACCTCGTTTTTTGAGCGCGTGAAAATGCCAGAGAAACCAGTTTTGGGCCAAAAAGTGGGTTTTTTCCCATTTTCGGGGGTCGAAAAAACCCATTTCCGGAAATGAAATTTCGCGTTGTTTGGTCCGTACGTCCATTTTGTACCTCTATTTTAGCACGTGACAAAAAAAATCGGAAGAAAAATGTCCGGAACCTCGTTTTTTGAGCGCGTGAAAATGCCAGTGAAACCAGTTTTGTGCCAAAAAGTGGGTTTTTTCCCATTTTCGGGGGTCGAAAAAACCCATTTCCGGAAATGAAAATTCGCGTTGTTTGGTCCGTACGTCCATTTTGTACCTCTATTTTACCACGTGACAAAAAAAATCGGAAGAAAAATGTCCGGAACCTCGTTTTTTGAGCGCGTGAAAATGCCAGTGAAACCAGTTTTGGGCCAAAAAGTGGGTTTTTTCCCATTTTCGGGGATCGAAAAAACCCATTTCCGGTAATGAAATTTCGCGTTTTTTGGTCCGTACGTCCATTTTGTACCTCTATTTTAGCACGTGACAAAAAAAATCAGAAGAAAAATGTCCGGAACCTCGTTTTTTGAGCGCGTGAAAATGCCAGAGAAACCAGTTTTGGGCCAAAAAGTGGGTTTTTTCCCATTTTCGGGGGTCGAAAAAACCCATTTCCGGAAATGAAATTTCGCGTTGTTTGGTCCGTACGTCCATTTTGTACCTCTATTTTAGCACGTGACAAAAAAAATCGGAAGAAAAATGTCCGGAACCTCGTTTTTTGAGCGCGTGAAAATGCCAGTGAAACCAGTTTTGTGCCAAAAAGTGGGTTTTTTCCCATTTTCGGGGGTCGAAAAAACCCATTTCCGGAAATGAAAATTCGCGTTGTTTGGTCCGTACGTCCATTTTGTACCTCTATTTTACCACGTGACAAAAAAAATCGGAAGAAAAATGTCCGGAACCTCGTTTTTTGAGCGCGTGAAAATGCCAGTGAAACCAGTTTTGGGCCAAAAAGTGGGTTTTTTCCCATTTTCGGGGGTCGAAAAAACCCATTTCGGGAAATGAAAATTCGCGTTTTTTGGTCCGTACGTCCATTTTGTACCTCTATTTTAGCACGTGACAAAAAAAATCGGAAGAAAAATGTCTGGAACCTCGTTTTTTGAGCGCGTGAAAATGCCAGTGAAACCAGTTTTGGGCCAAAAAGTGGGTTTTTTCCCATTTTCGGGGGTCGAAAAAACCCATTTCCGGAAATGAAATTTCGCGTTTTTTGGTCCGTACGTCCATTTTGTACCTCTATTTTAGCACGTGACAAAAAAAATCGGAAGAAAAATGTCCGGAACCTCGTTTTTTGAGCGCGTGAAAATGCCAGTGAAACCAGTTTTGGGCCAAAAAGTGGGTTTTTTCCCATTTTCGGGGGTCGAAAAAACCCATTTCCGGAAATGAAATTTCGCGTTTTTTGGTCCTTACGTCCATTTTGTACCTCTATTTTAGCACGTGACAAAAAAATCGGAAGAAAAATGTCCGGAACCTCATTTTTTGAGCGCGTGAAAATGCCAGTGAAACCAGTTTTGGGCCAAAAAGTGGGTTTTTTCCCATTTTCGGGGGTCGAAAAAACCCATTTCCGGAAATGAAATTTCGCTTTTTTTGGTCCGTACGTCCATTTTGTACCTCTATTTTAGCACGTGACAAAAAAAATCGGAAGAAAAATGTCCGGAACCTCGTTTTTTGAGCGCGTGAAAATGCCAGTGAAACCAGTTTTGGGCCAAAAAGTGGGTTTTTTCCCATTTTCGGGGGTCGAAAAAACCCATTTCCGGAAATGAAATTTCGCTTTTTTTGGTCCGTACGTCCATTTTGTACCTCTATTTTAGCATGTGACAAAAAAATCGGAAGAAAAATGTCCGGAACCTCGTTTTTTGAGCGCGTGAAAATGCCAGTGAAACCAGTTTTGGGCCAAAAAGTGGGTTTTTTCCCATTTTCGGGGGTCGAAAAAACCCATTTTCGGAAATGAAATTTCGCGTTTTTTGGTCCATAAGTCCATTTTGTACCTCTATTTTAGCACGTGACAAAAAAAATCGGAAGAAAAATGTCCGGAACCTCGTTTTTTGAGCGCATGAATATGCCAGTGAAACCAGTTTTGGGCCAAAAAGTGGGTTTTTTCCCATTTTCGGGGGTCGAAAAAACCCATTTCCGGAAATGAAATTTCGCCTTTTTTGGTCCTTACGTCCATTTTGTACCTCTATTTTAGCACTTGACAAAAAAAATCGGAAGAAAAATGTCCGGAACCTCGTTTTTTGAGCGCGTGAAAATGCCAGTGAAACCAGTTTTGGGCCAAAAAGTGGGTTTTTTCCCATTTTCGGGGGTCGAAAAAACCCATTTCCGGAAATGAAATTTCGCTTTTTTTGGTCCGTACGTCCATTTTGTACCTCTATTTTAGCACGTGACAAAAAAAATCGGAAGAAAAATGTCCGGAACCTCGTTTTTTGAGCGCGTGAAAATGCCAGTGAAACCAGTTTTGGGCCAAAAAGTGGGTTTTTTCCCATTTTCGGGGGTCGAAAAAACCCATTTCCGGAAATGAAATTTCGCTTTTTTTGGTCCGTACGTCCATTTTGTACCTCTATTTTAGCATGTGACAAAAAAATCGGAAGAAAAATGTCCGGAACCTCGTTTTTTGAGCGCGTGAAAATGCCAGTGAAACCAGTTTTGGGCCAAAAAGTGGGTTTTTTCCCATTTTCGGGGGTCGAAAAAACCCATTTTCGGAAATGAAATTTCGCGTTTTTTGGTCCATAAGTCCATTTTGTACCTCTATTTTAGCACGTGACAAAAAAAATCGGAAGAAAAATGTCCGGAACCTCGTTTTTTGAGCGCATGAATATGCCAGTGAAACCAGTTTTGGGCCAAAAAGTGGGTTTTTTCCCATTTTCGGGGGTCGAAAAAACCCATTTCCGGAAATGAAATTTCGCCTTTTTTGGTCCTTACGTCCATTTTGTACCTCTATTTTAGCACTTGACAAAAAAAATCGGAAGAAAAATGTCCGGAACCTCGTTTTTTGAGCGCGTGAAAATGCCAGTGAAACCAGTTTTGGGCCAAAAAGTGGGTTTTTTCCCATTTTCGGGGGTCGAAAAAACCCATTTCTGGTAATGAAATTTCGCGTTTTTTGGTCCGTACGTCCATTTTGTACCTCTATTTTAGCACGTGACAAAAAAAAATCGGAAGAAAAATGTCCGGAACCTCGTTTTTTGAGCGCGTGAAAATGCCAGAGAAACCAGTTTTGGGCCAAAAAGTGGGTTTTTTCCCATTTTCGGGGGTCGAAAAAACCCATTTCCGGAAATGAAATTTCGCGTTGTTTGGTCCGTACGTCCATTTTGTACCTCTATTTTAGCACGTGACAAAAAAAATCGGAAGAAAAATGTCCGGAACCTCGTTTTTTGAGCGCGTGAAAATGCCAGTGAAACCAGTTTTGTGCCAAAAAGTGGGTTTTTTCCCATTTTCGGGGGTCGAAAAAACCCATTTCCGGAAATGAAAATTCGCGTTGTTTGGTCCGTACGTCCATTTTGTACCTCTATTTTACCACGTGACAAAAAAAATCGGAAGAAAAATGTCCGGAACCTCGTTTTTTGAGCGCGTGAAAATGCCAGTGAAACCAGTTTTGGGCCAAAAAGTGGGTTTTTTCCCATTTTCGGGGGTCGAAAAAACCCATTTCCGGTAATGAAATTTCGCGTTTTTTGGTCCGTACGTCCATTTTGTACCTCTATTTTAGCACGTGACAAAAAAAAATCAGAAGAAAAATGTCCGGAACCTCGTTTTTTGAGCGCGTGAAAATGCCAGAGAAACCAGTTTTGGGCCAAAAAGTGGGTTTTTTCCCATTTTCGGGGGTCGAAAAAACCCATTTCCGGAAATGAAATTTCGCGTTGTTTGGTCCGTACGTCCATTTTGTACCTCTATTTTAGCACGTGACAAAAAAAATCGGAAGAAAAATGTCCGGAACCTCGTTTTTTGAGCGCGTGAAAATGCCAGTGAAACCAGTTTTGTGCCAAAAAGTGGGTTTTTTCCCATTTTCGGGGGTCGAAAAAACCCATTTCCGGAAATGAAAATTCGCGTTGTTTGGTCCGTACGTCCATTTTGTACCTCTATTTTACCACGTGACAAAAAAAATCGGAAGAAAAATGTCCGGAACCTCGTTTTTTGAGCGCGTGAAAATGCCAGTGAAACCAGTTTTGGGCCAAAAAGTGGGTTTTTTCCCATTTTCGGGGGTCGAAAAAACCCATTTCTGGAAATGAAAATTCGCGTTTTTTGGTCCGTACGTCCATTTTGTACCTCTATTTTAGCACGTGACAAAAAAAATCGGAAGAAAAATGTCTGGAACCTCGTTTTTTGAGCGCGTGAAAATTCCAGTGAAACCAGTTTTGGGCCAAAAAGTGGGTTTTTTCCCATTTTCGGGGGTCGAAAAAACCCATTTCCGGAAATGAAATTTCGCGTTTTTTGGTCCGTACGTCCATTTTGTACCTCTATTTTAGCACGTGACAAAAAAAATCGGAAGAAAAATGTCTGGAACCTCGTTTTTTGAGCGCGTGAAAATGCCAGTGAAACCAGTTTTGGGCCAAAAAGTGGGTTTTTTCCCATTTTCGGGGGTCGAAAAAACCCATTTCCGGAAATGAAATTTCGCGTTTTTTGGTCCTTACGTCCATTTTGTACCTCTATTTTAGCACTTGACAAAAAAAATCGGAAGAAAAATGTCCGGAACCTCGTTTTTTGAGCGCGTGAAAATGCCAGTGAAACCAGTTTTGGGCCAAAAAGTAGGTTTTTTCCCATTTTCGGGGGTCGAAAAAACCCATTCCGGAAATGAAAATTCGCGTTTTTTGGTCCGTACGTCCATTTTGTACCTCTATTTTAGCGCGTGACAAAAAAAATCGGAAGAAAAATGTCCGGAACCTCGTTTTTTGAGCGCGTGAAAATGCCAGTGAAACCAGTTTTGGGCCAAAAAGTGGGTTTTTTCCCATTTTCGGGGGTCGAAAAAACCCATTTCCGGAAATGAAATTTCGCGTTTTTTGGTCCTTACGTCCATTTTGTACCTCTATTTTAGCACGTGACAAAAAAATCGGAAGAAAAATGTCCGGAACCTCGTTTTTTGAGCGCGTGAAAATGCCAGTGAAACCAGTTTTGGGCCAAAAAGTGGGTTTTTTCCCATTTTCGGGGGTCGAAAAAACCCATTTCCGGAAATGAAATTTCGCGTTTTTTGGTCCGTACGTCCATTTTGTACCTCTATTTTAGCACGTGACAAAAAAAATCGGAAGAAAAATGTCCGGAACCTCGTTTTTTGAGCGCGTGAAAATGCCAGTGAAACCAGTTTTGGGCCAAAAAGTGGGTTTTTTCCCATTTTCGGGGGTCGAAAAAACCCATTTCCGGAAATGAAATTTCGCGTTTTTTGGTCCTTACGTCCATTTTGTACCTCTATTTTAGCACGTGACAAAAAAATCGGAAGAAAAATGTCCGGAACCTCGTTTTTTGAGCGCGTGAAAATGCCAGTGAAACCAGTTTTGGGCCAAAAAGTGGGTTTTTTCCCATTTTCGGGGGTCGAAAAAACCCATTTCCGGAAATGAAATTTCGCTTTTTTTGGTCCGTACGTCCATTTTGTACCTCTATTTTAGCACGTGACAAAAAAAATCGGAAGAAAAATGTCCGGAACCTCGTTTTTTGAGCGCGTGAAAATGCCAGTGAAACCAGTTTTGGGACAAAAAGTGGGTTTTTTCCCATTTTCGGGGGTCGAAAAAACCCATTTCCGGAAATGAAATTTCGCTTTTTTTGGTCCGTACGTCCATTTTGTACCTCTATTTTAGCACGTGACAAAAAAAATCGGAAGAAAAATGTCCGGAACCTCGTTTTTTGAGCGCGTGAAAATGCCAGTGAAACCAGTTTTGGGCCAAAAAGTGGGTTTTTTCCCATTTTCGGGGGTCGAAAAAACCCATTTTCGGAAATGAAATTTCGCGTTGTTTGGTCCATAAGTCCATTTTGTACCTCTATTTTAGCACGTGACAAAAAAAATCGGAAGAAAAATGTCCGGAACCTCGTTTTTTGAGCGCATGAATATGCCAGTGAAACCAGTTTTGGGCCAAAAAGTGGGTTTTTTCCCATTTTCGGGGGTCGAAAAAACCCATTTCCGGTAATGAAATTTCGCGTTTTTTGGTCCTTACGTCCATTTTGTACCTCTATTTTAGCACGTGACAAAAAAAAATCAGAAGAAAAATGTCCGGAACCTCGTTTTTTGAGCGCGTGAAAATGCCAGAGAAACCAGTTTTGGGCCAAAAAGTGGGTTTTTTCCCATTTTCGGGGGTCGAAAAAACCCATTTCCGGAAATGAAATTTCGCGTTGTTTGGTCCGTACGTCCATTTTGTACCTCTATTTTAGCACGTGACAAAAAAAAATCGGAAGAAAAATGTCCGGAACCTCGTTTTTTGAGCGCGTGAAAATGCCAGAGAAACCAGTTTTGGGCCAAAAAGTGGGTTTTTTCCCATTTTCGGGGGTCGAAAAAACCCATTTCCGGAAATGAAATTTCGCGTTGTTTGGTCCGTACGTCCATTTTGTACCTCTATTTTAGCACGTGACAAAAAAAATCGGAAGAAAAATGTCCGGAACCTCGTTTTTTGAGCGCGTGAAAATGCCAGTGAAACCAGTTTTGTGCCAAAAAGTGGGTTTTTTCCCATTTTCGGGGGTCGAAAAAACCCATTTCCGGAAATGAAAATTCGCGTTGTTTGGTCCGTACGTCCATTTTGTACCTCTATTTTACCACGTGACAAAAAAAATCGGAAGAAAAATGTCCGGAACCTCGTTTTTTGAGCGCGTGAAAATGCCAGTGAAACCAGTTTTGGGCCAAAAAGTGGGTTTTTTCCCATTTTCGGGGGTCGAAAAAACCCATTTCCGGTAATGAAATTTCGCGTTTTTTGGTCCGTACGTCCATTTTGTACCTCTATTTTAGCACGTGACAAAAAAAAATCAGAAGAAAAATGTCCGGAACCTCGTTTTTTGAGCGCGTGAAAATGCCAGAGAAACCAGTTTTGGGCCAAAAAGTGGGTTTTTTCCCATTTTCGGGGGTCGAAAAAACCCATTTCCGGAAATGAAATTTCGCGTTGTTTGGTCCGTACGTCCATTTTGTACCTCTATTTTAGCACGTGACAAAAAAAATCGGAAGAAAAATGTCCGGAACCTCGTTTTTTGAGCGCGTGAAAATGCCAGTGAAACCAGTTTTGTGCCAAAAAGTGGGTTTTTTCCCATTTTCGGGGGTCGAAAAAACCCATTTCCGGAAATGAAAATTCGCGTTGTTTGGTCCGTACGTCCATTTTGTACCTCTATTTTACCACGTGACAAAAAAAATCGGAAGAAAAATGTCCGGAACCTCGTTTTTTGAGCGCGTGAAAATGCCAGTGAAACCAGTTTTGGGCCAAAAAGTGGGTTTTTTCCCATTTTCGGGGGTCGAAAAAACCCATTTCTGGAAATGAAAATTCGCGTTTTTTGGTCCGTACGTCCATTTTGTACCTCTATTTTAGCACGTGACAAAAAAAATCGGAAGAAAAATGTCTGGAACCTCGTTTTTTGAGCGCGTGAAAATTCCAGTGAAACCAGTTTTGGGCCAAAAAGTGGGTTTTTTCCCATTTTCGGGGGTCGAAAAAACCCATTTCCGGAAATGAAATTTCGCGTTTTTTGGTCCGTACGTCCATTTTGTACCTCTATTTTAGCACGTGACAAAAAAAATCGGAAGAAAAATGTCTGGAACCTCGTTTTTTGAGCGCGTGAAAATGCCAGTGAAACCAGTTTTGGGCCAAAAAGTGGGTTTTTTCCCATTTTCGGGGGTCGAAAAAACCCATTTCCGGAAATGAAATTTCGCGTTTTTTGGTCCTTACGTCCATTTTGTACCTCTATTTTAGCACTTGACAAAAAAAATCGGAAGAAAAATGTCCGGAACCTCGTTTTTTGAGCGCGTGAAAATGCCAGTGAAACCAGTTTTGGGCCAAAAAGTAGGTTTTTTCCCATTTTCGGGGGTCGAAAAAACCCATTCCGGAAATGAAAATTCGCGTTTTTTGGTCCGTACGTCCATTTTGTACCTCTATTTTAGCGCGTGACAAAAAAAATCGGAAGAAAAATGTCCGGAACCTCGTTTTTTGAGCGCGTGAAAATGCCAGTGAAACCAGTTTTGGGCCAAAAAGTGGGTTTTTTCCCATTTTCGGGGGTCGAAAAAACCCATTTCCGGAAATGAAATTTCGCGTTTTTTGGTCCTTACGTCCATTTTGTACCTCTATTTTAGCACGTGACAAAAAAATCGGAAGAAAAATGTCCGGAACCTCGTTTTTTGAGCGCGTGAAAATGCCAGTGAAACCAGTTTTGGGCCAAAAAGTGGGTTTTTTCCCATTTTCGGGGGTCGAAAAAACCCATTTCCGGAAATGAAATTTCGCGTTTTTTGGTCCGTACGTCCATTTTGTACCTCTATTTTAGCACGTGACAAAAAAAATCGGAAGAAAAATGTCCGGAACCTCGTTTTTTGAGCGCGTGAAAATGCCAGTGAAACCAGTTTTGGGCCAAAAAGTGGGTTTTTTCCCATTTTCGGGGGTCGAAAAAACCCATTTCCGGAAATGAAATTTCGCGTTTTTTGGTCCTTACGTCCATTTTGTACCTCTATTTTAGCACGTGACAAAAAAATCGGAAGAAAAATGTCCGGAACCTCGTTTTTTGAGCGCGTGAAAATGCCAGTGAAACCAGTTTTGGGCCAAAAAGTGGGTTTTTTCCCATTTTCGGGGGTCGAAAAAACCCATTTCCGGAAATGAAATTTCGCTTTTTTTGGTCCGTACGTCCATTTTGTACCTCTATTTTAGCACGTGACAAAAAAAATCGGAAGAAAAATGTCCGGAACCTCGTTTTTTGAGCGCGTGAAAATGCCAGTGAAACCAGTTTTGGGCCAAAAAGTGGGTTTTTTCCCATTTTCGGGGGTCGAAAAAACCCATTTCCGGAAATGAAATTTCGCTTTTTTTGGTCCGTACGTCCATTTTGTACCTCTATTTTAGCACGTGACAAAAAAAATCGGAAGAAAAATGTCCGGAACCTCGTTTTTTGAGCGCGTGAAAATGCCAGTGAAACCAGTTTTGGGCCAAAAAGTGGGTTTTTTCCCATTTTCGGGGGTCGAAAAAACCCATTTTCGGAAATGAAATTTCGCGTTGTTTGGTCCATAAGTCCATTTTGTACCTCTATTTTAGCACGTGACAAAAAAAATCGGAAGAAAAATGTCCGGAACCTCGTTTTTTGAGCGCATGAATATGCCAGTGAAACCAGTTTTGGGCCAAAAAGTGGGTTTTTTCCCATTTTCGGGGGTCGAAAAAACCCATTTCCGGTAATGAAATTTCGCGTTTTTTGGTCCTTACGTCCATTTTGTACCTCTATTTTAGCACGTGACAAAAAAAAATCAGAAGAAAAATGTCCGGAACCTCGTTTTTTGAGCGCGTGAAAATGCCAGAGAAACCAGTTTTGGGCCAAAAAGTGGGTTTTTTCCCATTTTCGGGGGTCGAAAAAACCCATTTCCGGAAATGAAATTTCGCGTTGTTTGGTCCGTACGTCCATTTTGTACCTCTATTTTAGCACGTGACAAAAAAAAATCGGAAGAAAAATGTCCGGAACCTCGTTTTTTGAGCGCGTGAAAATGCCAGAGAAACCAGTTTTGGGCCAAAAAGTGGGTTTTTTCCCATTTTCGGGGGTCGAAAAAACCCATTTCCGGAAATGAAATTTCGCGTTGTTTGGTCCGTACGTCCATTTTGTACCTCTATTTTAGCACGTGACAAAAAAAATCGGAAGAAAAATGTCCGGAACCTCGTTTTTTGAGCGCGTGAAAATGCCAGTGAAACCAGTTTTGTGCCAAAAAGTGGGTTTTTTCCCATTTTCGGGGGTCGAAAAAACCCATTTCCGGAAATGAAAATTCGCGTTGTTTGGTCCGTACGTCCATTTTGTACCTCTATTTTACCACGTGACAAAAAAAATCGGAAGAAAAATGTCCGGAACCTCGTTTTTTGAGCGCGTGAAAATGCCAGTGAAACCAGTTTTGGGCCAAAAAGTGGGTTTTTTCCCATTTTCGGGGGTCGAAAAAACCCATTTCCGGTAATGAAATTTCGCGTTTTTTGGTCCGTACGTCCATTTTGTACCTCTATTTTAGCACGTGACAAAAAAAAATCAGAAGAAAAATGTCCGGAACCTCGTTTTTTGAGCGCGTGAAAATGCCAGAGAAACCAGTTTTGGGCCAAAAAGTGGGTTTTTTCCCATTTTCGGGGGTCGAAAAAACCCATTTCCGGAAATGAAATTTCGCGTTGTTTGGTCCGTACGTCCATTTTGTACCTCTATTTTAGCACGTGACAAAAAAAATCGGAAGAAAAATGTCCGGAACCTCGTTTTTTGAGCGCGTGAAAATGCCAGTGAAACCAGTTTTGTGCCAAAAAGTGGGTTTTTTCCCATTTTCGGGGGTCGAAAAAACCCATTTCCGGAAATGAAAATTCGCGTTGTTTGGTCCGTACGTCCATTTTGTACCTCTATTTTACCACGTGACAAAAAAAATCGGAAGAAAAATGTCCGGAACCTCGTTTTTTGAGCGCGTGAAAATGCCAGTGAAACCAGTTTTGGGCCAAAAAGTGGGTTTTTTCCCATTTTCGGGGGTCGAAAAAACCCATTTCTGGAAATGAAAATTCGCGTTTTTTGGTCCGTACGTCCATTTTGTACCTCTATTTTAGCACGTGACAAAAAAAATCGGAAGAAAAATGTCTGGAACCTCGTTTTTTGAGCGCGTGAAAATGCCAGTGAAGCCAGTTTTGGGCCAAAAAGTGGGTTTTTTCCCATTTTCGGGGGTCGAAAAAACCCATTTCCGGAAATGAAATTTCGCGTTTTTTGGTCCGTACGTCCATTTTGTACCTCTATTTTAGCACGTGACAAAAAAAATCGGAAGAAAAATGTAACAGCCCCAGACCCGGGGTCGGAGATCTGGTCGTTGCGGTCCTTTTTCCATACATCATGCTTAACTTGAAACATAAATAAATACATAACATGCTATGACCCCGCCATCCTAACTCACACACACACACAAGTTATAGTCCCAGAGATGAACATGAAATAAGTATCGCTAACAGGATCCTCATACAAACCATAAGTTATTACAAACCCAAATATAATTTACAGATTTAAGTTTGCCATTCTTAATTTATGTCATACATATACATTAGTGGTAACAAAAGTACTAGTATATCATACTAGTGGTTTCTACCTCAGCTACAGCAGCTATGATCTCAGGGGATAGTCCTCGGGGTACTACGACTCTCTTGCGCCCGGTGTGCGCTGGTCTGGCCATCCTGCTTATCTGTTGTTGTGATAAACATAACATGCAAGGGTGAGCTACATGCCCACCAGAACAATAATAAACTGATAAACAATATATAACCAGCTATATCCAAATATCTTTCTGTAAGTAAAAGTCTTAATCAAATATAATAATCTGAAAATAGGGCTACGTATTCTTGTACCAAACCTTTTTCATAAATCCATAACTTGTAACATTCAGAAACTTACACATAACATATATATACTTACATAACTTTCTTGAACTTGAACAACTTTCTATTTCTGAAAACTGTCATGAAACATGATCTTTCTTGATAACTTGCATAAAACATTTTCTTCCTTGGATGAACTATTAATGGAGACGCTGAGCGCCAGGAATACCCCTACGATGATCAGTCGCAGAGCGTGTCCCATCATGATCCTTGTTTTTCTACGTAGAGGGAAGGGTAGACAGTATCTGACTGACCTACTGCTCCCCGCCATCGGTTGTAGGGGAGAAAATAGCAGAACCTGTACTAAGTCTCAACCCTACGGTCGGGCAAACATGCACACAATCTAAGGAAATAGTAGACCCGTTCATAGTCCGTCGGTCTATTTGCCATTTCCTTAGGGGACCGGCGCTACTCAGTCCCTTATCCCCACAAGTTCGAATGAATCCATAACATTGAAACATAAGTTTCCTTTTCCTTTTTCACCGGTGTACAACTCCACAAAGTAGTCATACTGGGTTGGAAAGGAAAATTCGCCCATATTTCCCAAGCTGATGCTTGTTCATGGTCATAACTTATTCCACTGAGCTTACTCCTCGAGTGTTGAGGAAGTAATAAAAATCATTTTGATAATAATTTACCAAACTGGTAGATGGCTTTTAAAAGATTTCAGACCGGGTATGCCTTTTTAAATAAACATGAAAACTTGAGTAAGGTTCCATATATCTTTGAAGTTTGAGCGAACCTTTAAGCCTTTCTGAATATAGACTTAAAAGGAAAAATAGATTTGGGAACCTTCTCTAACTATTATAAAAATATTTGAATAAAACGTTATTAATTATCTAGGGTTTACTGATACTTTTTCATGAAATATTTTCTTAAGCAACATAGCTTTAATCTTTATTTAAAACTATATTCAATAAGGAATGTAATTATTCGAAATAATTTCCAAATATTTCCTTTAGAAAATATTGGATAAAAACGAAGACAACATAGAAATATTATCCCAGATAATAACTGATACCATTCCCGGTCTGTGATATTCTATACAATATATAATATATTTCCCTCGCTGAGGAAATACATGACATATAAACTTGTAACATTCTGTAAACATAGCTTGAAAGTCCATCTTGTACGTACATCATATATATCATTTCGAAATCGTGAACATAACATATATCTTGAAAACATAATCATAACATGTATCTTGAATACATAATCTTAACATGTATCTTGAAATCATAATTTATCACAACAACAGTTTTTATAAAGGCATAGGTTTGAAAACTTGCCTCGTCTGGGTGTCTGGTAAGGTGGCTCTGAAGTCCGATAACCTATCAATAATAAAATACTTCCATCAATAATTGGTACTTATAAACCAATCACTCAAATCATAACTTTAAACATCGCACTGATGCATCCCTTTTTACTTTCTACTTAACGTCTCACCACTGAGCACTTGTTATAACCAAGGAACATTATTCGAACTCTCGTGATCTTATCTTGAAGTCATCCCTATTATACAATCCATTCCCTTATGTCTCATTCAAAATTCTTAACACAATGCTCAATACGTTTCTAAGGTCATAGTCAAGTACTTATCTTAAGGGGTTTCTCGCACTTGACCTAACTTCGAACATTTCTATAAAATTGAATAATTCTTCTTTTTACACAAGGTTTTCTCCCATAGCTTCCTTTTTGTCTCTACTATTTAATTATCCAAAGTATCTCCTGCCAAAATGAATTTAATAAAGCTCAATTGAAATTACGAACTTTTCTTCTCGTTTTCGAACCACTTTTACGAATTTAATCATATCTCCTAAACCGTAATTCAGATGATTACGATTTTCATACCAAAACGATCCTTGTTCAAAAATCTACAATTATGGACCAAATTATTAACCATGTCCGAAGCTTAACCCAACCGTTATACACGGTTTTCTAAGGTTTTAGAAATTTCGGCATTATAACGGCTATAAACCGAATATTCCAAAAATTTCGAACCATCTAAATTGCTCATCAATCACTCTTATCAACATATACCTCTGATTATACCAAGAACTGAGGCCAAGCAATGCCTTTACGTTCTTAAAACTCAATACAACTCATAACAAAGCCCAATCATAGCTACTAAGATCATAAACATGCTTTTACACCATTAAAGCTTCAAGAATCACTTAAAACATTCAAAGGCTCAAAGTTCATACCTCCTCCAAGCTTGTTTACTTCCAATACACTTATATAAACTTGGATTCTTGCTTGATATAACCTTTAGAAGCCATAGATTCAAAATCAAAATCAAACAAAAACTTGGTTACTATTCATCATCATCTTCTTTCACTTATTTGAACATGAAATACAAAAAGGATGGCTACAAGATTCATGGCTTACCTTGTACTACTTACTAGCTTTGTTTTAAGCTCTAGATTGCAATTAATGGTGGAGGAAATCTCCACTTCTCTTTCTCCTTCTTCTTGGCCGAAAGTTTCCAATGGAAATGGTGGTGGTGTTTTCTTTTCTTTTGATTTCTTTTCTTTGTTTTGTTTTAATTACTTTAATGTTTTAAATGGTCAACTTTGATGAGTCATAGCTTTGATTGTCTCTTCTTGCAACACTTGGCGGACATGCATTGGTTCTTGGTAAAGTGGCTTTATCGGTTCGTTTCCTTTCACACGGATGATCCAAATGTCGCATCCCTCGAACCAATCTTGTTACATGTTACTTCCATGACTAAATTTAATCCCGTAAACGTTCTTAATATTTCTAAATCTTTTATTAATCCACATCCATAGAATTAATAATTTAAATCCTTAAATACCCTCAAATAATAATTATTTAGTCCGTTTTTGGTGAAATTTCGGAGAAAACGAAAAATGCTATTTTTCCGATTCTGACAGCTTCTGCATTCTTTTATTTCCATCGTAGATCACTAATGCGACTTTGAAAGTTTATTATATCGTCCCGCATATAGGGTGGTCTGAAAAACTTTTAAATGAAGAGTTACTATTCATCAGTGGTTTTTCTATAATCCTTTGGATCAAAATCCGTTCCAATATTCCTGGTTCATTTTCTCTTTACTCTTTGCACTTAGAAAACGTTCTAGTGCTTTCTCGGGCGTACGCTATCTTGTTTACGGAGTTGTCGGATGTATTCCAGATATTGATTTGGATGACATAAAAATACTTCTCTTCCTTGGAGTATTGTATTCTTATCTTCCAGATTGATTGTTCTTATTTATGCGTTCCGTCCATTCTTATTATTCTCAAAATGTTTGAAAACTGAAATCCATATTCATTTCATACTTAATTCTCCAAAAACCATTACCACCATCCACATATATATATATACATCATCATACAATAAAAGTTTTAATTCTACCCAAAATCTGGGGTCTTACAGTCTCCCCTCCTTAAAAGGATTCCGTCCCGGAATCATTCTGAAAACAATTGGGGATATCTTTCTCGCATCTCACTCTCCAGTTCCCAGGTTGATTCTTCCACATTGTGATTGTTCCATACCACTCTGACTAATTTGATAACCTTATTCCTGAGCACTTGTTCTTTTTGATCTATAATCTCCATCGGTTGCTCCACATACGTCAAATCAGGTTGCAAGTCTACATGCTCGTATTCCACTATATGCTTAGAATCCGATTTGTAGGGTCTTAACATCGAGACATGGAACACATTATGCACTTGTTGCAAATACGGGGGTAGTGCTAGTTCATATGCTAACTTCCCAATCCGTCTCAGAATCTCAAACGGTCCGATGTATCTTGGACTCAACTTTCCTTTCTTCCCGAATCTCATCAATCCTTTCCAAGGTGATACCTTCAAGAACACCAAGTCTCCTATTTCATACTCTTTGCCTTTTCGAGCCAAGTCCGCATACTTCTTTTGTCTATCCTGGGCAGCTACGAGCCGTCTTCGGATCATATCAATTATATCCTTTGTCCTTTGAACCATTTCAGGTCCTAGCAACTTACGCTCACCAACTTCATCCCAATACAAGGGAGATCTACATCTTCTTCCATAAAGAGCTTCATAAGGTGGCATTCCAATGCTTGCATGGAAGCTATTGTTATAAGAAAATTCAACCAATGGTAAATGATCATCCCAATTTCCTTTAAGATCTAAAGCACAAAACCTCAACATATCCTCAAGTGTTTGAATGGTTCTTTCACTTTGTCCATCTGTCTGAGGGTGATAGGCAGTACTCATATTCAATTTGGTTCCTGCACATTCTTGAAAACTCCTCCAAAACTTTGAATTGAATCTAGGATCTCGATCTGATACAATGCTTACCGGAACGCCATGCCTAGTCACAATCTCCTTTATATAGATATCCACTAACTTGGCAACCGTAAACTTCTCATTAATCGGTAGAAAATGAGCTGACTTCGTTAGTCGATCTATTATTACCCATATGGCATCATGATTGGCCTTGGTTCTTGGTAAACCTACAACAAAGTCCATTGCTATGTGATCCCACTTCCATTCAGGAATTTCCAAAGGTTGCAAAAGTCCACTGGGTCTTTGGTGTTCAGCTTTCACTCTTTGACAGGTCAGACATTTACTTACCCACTCAGCTACATCTCTTTTCATGTTAGGCCACCAATAATATTCTTTCAAATCCTGATACATCTTATTTCCTCCTGGGTGAATTGAATATCTGGTATTGTGTGCTTCATGTAGAATCTCATCTTTTAGTTCAGGAACATTAGGAATCCAAATTCTATAAGTATGTCTCATTATGCCCTGATCATCTTTTTCAAGCTTGGTCTCCTCCCCTGATAGGGTTTCTCTTCCTTCTTGACACATTCGCTCCTGACATAGTCTGATCTTTTCCAACAGTGGAGCTTGAATTAAAATTTCCATTAACATTTCTTGACTGTCTCCTGGCATTCTGACTTCAATTTCCAACTTTTCCATATCCCTTATCAATACTTCCTCCGTAGTCATCATCTTAAGCTTTTCCTTCCTACTAAGGGCATCAGCCACCACATTGGCTTTGCCCGGGTGATAACGAATCTCACAATCATAATCTTTGATCAGTTCCAACCATCTTCTCTGGCGCATGTTAAGCTCTTTTTGGGTGAAAATATACTTAAGGCTCTTATGATCCGTATAGATTTCACATTTTTCACCATACAAATAGTGCCTCCAAATCTTTAAAGCGAAAACTATCGCTGCCAATTCTAGATCATGGGTTGGATATCGAATCTCGTAGTCCTTTAACTGTCTTGAGGCATACGCGATTACTCTATCGTGCTGCATAAGTACGCACCCTAATCCTTTGTGCGAAGCATCACTATAAATCACAAAGTCTCCTTTTCCATCAGGTAACGCCAGCACTGGGGCAGTCACCAATCTCTTCTTTAACTCTTGGAAACTCTTCTCACACTTATCCGTCCACTCAAACTTCTCTGTTTTACGAGTAAGTCGTGTTAACGGGGTTGCTATCTTGGCAAAGTCTTGCACAAATCTTCGATAATAACCGGCTAACCCGAGAAAACTTCTTACCTCAGTTGGGGTGGTAGGACGTTCCCAATTCGAAACCGCTTCTATCTTGGAGGGGTCTACCAACACTCCTTCCTTATTAATAACATGTCCTAAAAATTGCACTTCCTCCTTCCAGAATTCGCACTTCGAAAACTTAGCATATAATTGCTCTTTCCTGAGAATTCCTAGGGCTATCCTCAAGTGTTCAGCGTGCTCTGCTTCCGTCTTGGAATAAACAAGGATATCATCAATGAAAACTATGACAAATTTGTCTAAATACTTCTTAAACACCCTATTCATCAAATCCATAAAGGCTGCGGGGGCATTGGTTAAGCCAAACGACATCACCAAGAATTCATAATGTCCATAACGGGTACGGAAAGCAGTTTTAGGAATATCCTCAGGTTTAATCTTGAGTTGGTGATATCCCGATCTCAAATCAATCTTAGAGAAGTACTTAGCATCTTTCAATTGATCAAACAAATCATCGATTCTCGGCAAAGGATACTTGTTCTTTATGGTCAACTTGTTTAACTCCCGATAATCGATACATAGTCTCATACTTCCATCCTTTTTCTTGACAAACAACACTGGTGCGCCCCAAGGTGACACACTAGGTCTTATAAAACCTTTCTCTAACAGCTCTTGCAACTGCTTAGCTAACTCTTTCATTTCCACTGGGGCTAATCTGTACGGGGCTTTAGATACAGGTGCCGTTCCTGGAGCTAACTCTATTGCAAACTCAATTTCCCGATCGGGTGGTAATCCTGGAAGATCTTGGGGAAATACATCCTCAAATTCATTAACCACTGGAATATCTTGTAAGTTGGGTACTCCCTTCTGGGTATCTACCACATAAGCTAAGTAAGCTTCATTTCCTTTCCGCAACAATCTCTTAGTCTGAGCCATGGTTAGAAATCTATGTGTCTGTCTTATTCCTTTAAACACTACATCTCTCTTTCCTGAAATACCCAATCTAATCTTCTTTCCTTTACAGTCAATCTGTGCATTATTACGAGACAACCAATCCATTCCTAAGATAACATCAAATTCTCCTAGCTTGAAAGGAATTAAATCAACATGAAAGATTTGATCTCCTATCTTTAATTCACATCCAAGGTGAATTTGGTTAACTAGAGTTATCTCATGGTTGGCTATTTCTACTTGCAAAGAGTCTCTCAAGGGTTGGGCTTCAAGTCCTAATTTACGAGCGAAGTCCCTCGATATAAAAGACTTAGTTGCTCCAGAATCAAATAAAACATTTGCACTAACCGAATTGAGGGAAAGTGTACCTGCTATCACATCAGCATCCCTTACTGCATCTTGCACTGTCATGTTAAAGGTTCTAGCTGTTGGCGGCTTATTTGAGGCGGCCTTGCTGGCTCCTGACGTTGCTGGCTTATTCTTCGGGCAACTCCTAGATATATGCCCCTGCTGTCCGCAATTAAAACAAGTAATATTTTTGCTGTCGCCAGATGCACTCGAAGTACAAGTGTTGGCAAAATGACCTGGTCGTCCGCACTTATAACAAGTTGCTGTTCCCTTTCTACATTCTCCCATATGTCTCTTTTCACATTTGGCACATACCGGAATTGAAGGTCGAAAAGATTGCGACTGTGATGCTCCCGTCTGCTTAGTACCTTGATTTATGCTGGAGCTCATGGTTGGTTTAGATCCTTCATTCCTATTAGGTAAGGAAACAGTTCTTCGGTTAAACTTGTTCGAAAAGTTGCCTCCATCTGACATCCCTCCTGTACTCACATTTTTCCTCTTTTTCCCCCTTCTGTCTTTCTGGGCTTGGTCCAGGCCTACTTCTGCAATTGAAGCTTTCTGTACTAAGGTAGCATAATCAGTGATTTCTAGAATAGCCACTCGATTCTGAATTCCTGGCCTCAATCCTTGCTGGAACCTACTAGCTTTCTTCTCATCCGTATCCACAAACTCAGGCACGAACCTTGATAATTCCGTAAACTTTGCCTCATATTCTGCCACTGACAAATTATTTTGTTTCAGCTCTAGAAACTTGATTTCCATTTGAATCTTCATAAACTTAGGAAAATACTTCTCCAGAAATAATTGCTTAAATCTCTCCCAGGCTATCACAACGTCCGTTTCCATATTTCTCTTGGCTTCCCACCAATAGTTAGCCTCCCCTTTCAACATATACGTTGCAAATACTGTCTTTTGAGCTTCATCAATACTCAGGATTTCAAACGACTTCTCCATCTCCTTAATCCATGCCCTTGCCTCAACTGGGTCTGCTACTCCTGTAAACTCGGGAGGCTTTAGTGACTTAAAGGCCCTAAAAGAGTTGGCCACATTACTGTTGTCCCGCTGGGGTGGTTGGGGTTGTTGAACCAAGTTCTGTCTAAGCAAATCTATGAACTGAACCATAGGATCCCTATTCCGATCCTCACTTTCCTGTTCCACCTCAGTTTCTTCTCTTTCATCCTCAAACTCCGCAGTGTGAAAAGTTTCATCTTCTGCTCCATACAAGGAGTCTTCCTGCTCATTATAATCCTCATCATTTTCCTCATTATACTCAGGTTCCTCTTCATGTTGATTATGACTCTCTTGGTCTGTAGACCCATTAGGGTTTCCCCTAGTTCCCATTCTTCGTGGAGGCATTTTACTGAAATTGGAAAAACCATATTAAATATATGTACCTGCTTTGTAGGATTTCTCCTTTCACAATGATAATATAATTTGGATTTAAGATCCACAGTTCTATATATGATGACAATTTAATCAAAATTATGCAGATACTATTAAACACATTGGTGCAACTGAAACGAAATCCATATATATACATAATGCTACCAGAATACAACGTCTGAACCCTAACCATAGTTTAAACGTACAACAACCTGATAACAACACTAGCATAAAAGTGAAATACAAAGTCTGTCCATCTAGTCTGCCTACGGGAACTACATACATCAAAAGAAACCCTCCAAAAACCGGCAACATACTAAGGCCGGGCATGACTAGACGACTAGACTATCATCTCACTACATCTGGATCAGCCACGAGCGCGGGTCAACGCCCTCACCCTGAGCATCGCAACACGGACAACTCGCTCAATATCACCACGGGACACCCTGCCACCTCTAGCTGTCAGTATAGCCCTCATACTCACCAGTGCTCTGCGCTCAATACGGGTCACCCTCCTCCTAAAAGCCCGAGGACGAAGGGTCATCCTAACCTGCTGACGCCTAAGTCGAGCGGACCTCTCTGCCTCAAGCTGTAACCGAGACTCTGCTAACCTAGCCTCAGCCACCGTCAAATCTGTAGTCAGACGTCTAACGATCCACCCGTGCACATAGACGGGCACACCCTGTAGGGGAACATGAGGTGGGGTAACTGGACTGGCTGGTGGAACCTCAACTGCCGGTATGGTCTCTGGTGTCTGCTCATCCTGATCCTCAAGAGATGGGGGACTAAGTGGACTCTCAGAAGAAAGCGGTGGTAAAACAGAATCTGGACTCTGTGACTCCTCCCAATCCTGTCCCTCAATCTGATCATCAACCCCCTCTGTCTCTCTCTCAACAGCTGGAATCTCCTCTGGATCCTCCTCTGGTGAATCGGGAGTCCGAAGTAACTCCTCGTCATGCTCTCTCTCATACTCCTCAGGGTCAGAAATACCACCCACCTACACAATAACGAACTATGTTATTATCATGGTATTTAAAAGTTCCCATAAGGGTTTTAGATGAACCTGGCAAGGGTTCTTATATATTAGTGAATTTATAATTATAACGTCTCATCATCTCTGGGATGTCTAACTCTTTCTCTGATACCATCTCTGTAACAGCCCCAGACCCGGGGTCGGAGATCTGGTCGTTACGGTCCTTTTTCCATACATCATGCTTAACTTGAAACATAAATAAATACATAACATGCTATGACCCCGCCATCCTAACTCACACACACACACAAGTTATAGTCCCAGAGATGAACATGAAATAAGTATCGCTAACAGGATCCTCATACAAACCATAAGTTATTACAAACCCAAATATAATTTACAGATTTAAGTTTGCCATTCTTAATTTATGTCATACATATACATTAGTGGTAACAAAAGTACTAGTATATCATACTAGTGGTTTCTACCTCAGCTACAGCAGCTATGATCTCAGGGGATAGTCCTCGGGGTACTACGACTCTCTTGCGCCCGGTGTGCGCTGGTCTGGCCATCCTGCTTATCTGTTGTTGTGATAAACATAACATGCAAGGGTGAGCTACATGCCCACCAGAACAATAATAAACTGATAAACAATATATAACCAGCTATATCCAAATATCTTTCTGTAAGTAAAAGTCTTAATCAAATATAATAATCTGAAAATAGGGCTACGTATTCTTGTACCAAACCTTTTTCATAAATCCATAACTTGTAACATTCAGAAACTTACACATAACATATATATACTTACATAACTTTCTTGAACTTGAACAACTTTCTATTTCTGAAAACTGTCATGAAACATGATCTTTCTTGATAACTTGCATAAAACATTTTCTTCCTTGGATGAACTATTAATGGAGACGCTGAGCGCCAGGAATACCCCTACGATGATCAGTCGCAGAGCGTGTCCCATCATGATCCTTGTTTTTCTACGTAGAGGGAAGGGTAGACAGTATCTGACTGACCTACTGCTCCCCGCCATCGGTTGTAGGGGAGAAAATAGCAGAACCTGTACTAAGTCTCAACCCTACGGTCGGGCAAACATGCACACAATCTAAGGAAATAGTAGACCCGTTCATAGTCCGTCGGTCTATTTGCCATTTCCTTAGGGGACCGGCGCTACTCAGTCCCTTATCCCCACAAGTTCGAATGAATCCATAACATTGAAACATAAGTTTCCTTTTCCTTTTTCACCGGTGTACAACTCCACAAAGTAGTCATACTGGGTTGGAAAGGAAAATTCGCCCATATTTCCCAAGCTGATGCTTGTTCATGGTCATAACTTATTCCACTGAGCTTACTCCTCGAGTGTTGAGGAAGTAATAAAAATCATTTTGATAATAATTTACCAAACTGGTAGATGGCTTTTAAAAGATTTCAGACCGGGTATGCCTTTTTAAATAAACATGAAAACTTGAGTAAGGTTCCATATATCTTTGAAGTTTGAGCGAACCTTTAAGCCTTTCTGAATATAGACTTAAAAGGAAAAATAGATTTGGGAACCTTCTCTAACTATTATAAAAATATTTGAATAAAACGTTATTAATTATCTAGGGTTTACTGATACTTTTTCATGAAATATTTTCTTAAGCAACATAGCTTTAATCTTTATTTAAAACTATATTCAATAAGGAATGTAATTATTCGAAATAATTTCCAAATATTTCCTTTAGAAAATATTGGATAAAAACGAAGACAACATAGAAATATTATCCCAGATAATAACTGATACCATTCCCGGTCTGTGATATTCTATACAATATATAATATATTTCCCTCGCTGAGGAAATACATGACATATAAACTTGTAACATTCTGTAAACATAGCTTGAAAGTCCATCTTGTACGTACATCATATATATCATTTCGAAATCGTGAACATAACATATATCTTGAAAACATAATCATAACATGTATCTTGAATACATAATCTTAACATGTATCTTGAAATCATAATTTATCACAACAACAGTTTTTATAAAGGCATAGGTTTGAAAACTTGCCTCGTCTGGGTGTCTGGTAAGGTGGCTCTGAAGTCCGATAACCTATCAATAATAAAATACTTCCATCAATAATTGGTACTTATAAACCAATCACTCAAATCATAACTTTAAACATCGCACTGATGCATCCCTTTTTACTTTCTACTTAACGTCTCACCACTGAGCACTTGTTATAACCAAGGAACATTATTCGAACTCTCGTGATCTTATCTTGAAGTCATCCCTATTATACAATCCATTCCCTTATGTCTCATTCAAAATTCTTAACACAATTCTCAATACGTTTCTAAGGTCATAGTCAAGTACTTATCTTAAGGGGTTTCTCGCACTTGACCTAACTTCGAACATTTCTATAAAATTGAATAATTCTTCTTTTTACACAAGGTTTTCTCCCATAGCTTCCTTTTTGTCTCTACTATTTAATTATCCAAAGTATCTCCTGCCAAAATGAATTTAATAAAGCTCAATTGAAATTACGAACTTTTCTTCTCGTTTTCGAACCACTTTTACGAATTTAATCATATCTCCTAAACCGTAATTCAGATGATTACGATTTTCATACCAAAACGATCCTTGTTCAAAAATCTACAATTATGGACCAAATTATTAACCATGTCCGAAGCTTAACCCAACTGTTATACACGGTTTTATAAGGTTTTAGAAATTTCGGCATTATAACGGCTATAAACCGAATATTCCAAAAATTTCGAACCATCTAAATTGCTCATCAATCACTCTTATCAACATATACCTCTGATTATACCAAGAACTGAGGCCAAGCAATGCCTTTACGTTCTTAAAACTCAATACAACTCATAACAAAGCCCAATCATAGCTACTAAGATCATAAACATGCTTTTACACCATTAAAGCTTCAAGAATCACTTAAAACATTCAAAGGCTCAAAGTTCATACCTCCTCCAAGCTTGTTTACTTCCAATACACTTATATAAACTTGGATTCTTGCTTGATATAACCTTTAGAAGCCATAGATTCAAAATCAAAATCAAACAAAAACTTGGTTACTATTCATCATCATCTTCTTTCACTTATTTGAACATGAAATACAAAAAGGATGGCTACAAGATTCATGGCTTACCTTGTACTACTTACTAGCTTTGTTTTAAGCTCTAGATTGCAATTAATGGTGGAGGAAATCTCCACTTCTCTTTCTCCTTCTTCTTGGCCGAAAGTTTCCAATGGAAATGGTGGTGGTGTTTTCTTTTCTTTTGATTTCTTTTCTTTGTTTTGTTTTAATTACTTTAATGTTTTAAATGGTCAACTTTGATGAGTCATAGCTTTGATTGTCTCTTCTTGCAACACTTGGCGGACATGCATTGGTTCTTGGTAAAGTGGCTTTATCGGTTCGTTTCCTTTCACACGGATGATCCAAATGTCGCATCCCTCGAACCAATCTTGTTACATGTTACTTCCATGACTAAATTTAATCCCGTAAACGTTCTTAATATTTCTAAATCTTTTATTAATCCACATCCATAGAATTAATAATTTAAATCCTTAAATACCCTCAAATAATAATTATTTAGTCCGTTTTTGGTGAAATTTCGGAGAAAACGAAAAATGCTATTTTTCCGATTCTGACAGCTTCTGCATTCTTTTATTTCCATCGTAGATCACTAATGCGACTTTGAAAGTTTATTATATCGTCCCGCATATAGGGTGGTCTGAAAAACTTTTAAATGAAGAGTTACTATTCATCAGTGGTTTTTCTATAATCCTTTGGATCAAAATCCGTTCCAATATTCCTGGTTCATTTTCTCTTTACTCTTTGCACTTAGAAAACGTTCTAGTGCTTTCTCGGGCGTACGCTATCTTGTTTACGGAGTTGTCGGATGTATTCCAGATATTGATTTGGATGACATAAAAATACTTCTCTTCCTTGGAGTATTGTATTCTTATCTTCCAGATTGATTGTTCTTATTTATGCGTTCCGTCCATTCTTATTATTCTCAAAATGTTTGAAAACTGAAATCCATATTCATTTCATACTTAATTCTCCAAAAACCATTACCACCATCCACATATATATATATACATCATCATACAATAAAAGTTTTAATTCTACCCAAAATCTGGGGTCTTACAAAAAATGTCTGGAACCTCGTTTTTTGAGCGCGTGAAAATGCCAGTGAAACCAGTTTTGGGCCAAAAAGTGGGTTTTTTCCCATTTTCGGGGGTCGAAAAAACCCATTTCCGGAAATGAAATTTCGCGTTTTTTGGTCCTTACGTCCATTTTGTACCTCTATTTTAGCACTTGACAAAAAAAATCGGAAGAAAAATGTCCGGAACCTCGTTTTTTGAGCGCGTGAAAATGCCAGTGAAACCAGTTTTGGGCCAAAAAGTAGGTTTTTTCCCATTTTCGGGGGTCGAAAAAACCCATTCCGGAAATGAAAATTCGCGTTTTTTGGTCCGTACGTCCATTTTGTACCTCTATTTTAGCGCGTGACAAAAAAAATCGGAAGAAAAATGTCCGGAACCTCGTTTTTTGAGCGCGTGAAAATGCCAGTGAAACCAGTTTTGGGCGAAAAAGTGGGTTTTTTCCCATTTTCGGGGGTCGAAAAAACCCATTTCCGGAAATGAAATTTCGCTTTTTTTGGTCCGTACGTCCATTTTGTACCTCTATTTTAGCACGTGACAAAAAAAATCGGAAGAAAAATGTCCGGAACCTCGTTTTTTGAGCGCGTGAAAATGCCAGTGAAACCAGTTTTGGGCCAAAAAGTGGGTTTTTTCCCATTTTCGGGGGTCGAAAAAACCCATTTCCGGAAATGAAATTTCGCGTTTTTTGGTCCGTACGTCCATTTTGTACCTCTATTTTAGCACGTGACAAAAAAAATCGGAAGAAAAATGTCCGGAACCTCGTTTTTTGAGCGCGTGAAAATGCCAGTGAAACCAGTTTTGGGCCAAAAAGTGGGCTTTTTCCCATTTTCGGGGGTCGAAAAAACCCATTTCCGGAAATGAAAATTCGCGTTGTTTGGTCCGTACGTCCATTTTGTACCTCTATTTTACCACGTGACAAAAAAAATCGGAAGAAAAATGTCCGGAACCTCGTTTTTTGAGCGCGTGAAAATGCCAGTGAAACCAGTTTTGGGCCAAAAAGTGGGTTTTTTCCCATTTTCGGGGGTCGAAAAAACCCATTTCTGGAAATGAAAATTCGCGTTTTTTGGTCCGTACGTCCATTTTGTACCTCTATTTTAGCACGTGACAAAAAAAATCGGAAGAAAAATGTCTGGAACCTCGTTTTTTGAGCGCGTGAAAATGCTAGTGAAACCAGTTTTGGGCCAAAAAGTGGGTTTTTTCCCATTTTCGGGGGTCGAAAAAACCCATTTCCGGAAATGAAATTTCGCGTTTTTTGGTCCGTACGTCCATTTTGTACCTCTATTTTAGCACGTGACAAAAATAATCGGAAGAAAAATGTCTGGAACCTCGTTTTTTGAGCGCGTGAAAATGCCAGTGAAACCAGTTTTGGGCCAAAAAGTGGGTTTTTTCCCATTTTCGGGGGTCGAAAAAACCCATTTCCGGAAATGAAATTTCGCGTTTTTTGGTCCTTACGTCCATTTTGTACCTCTATTTTAGCACTTGACAAAAAAAATCGGAAGAAAAATGTCCGGAACCTCGTTTTTTGAGCGCGTGAAAATGCCAGTGAAACCAGTTTTGGGCCAAAAAGTAGGTTTTTTCCCATTTTCGGGGGTCGAAAAAACCCATTCCGGAAATGAAAATTCGCGTTTTTTGGTCCGTACGTCCATTTTGTACCTCTATTTTAGCGCGTGACAAAAAAAATCGGAAGAAAAATGTCCGGAACCTCGTTTTTTGAGCGCGTGAAAATGCCAGTGAAACCAGTTTTGGGCCAAAAAGTGGGTTTTTTCCCATTTTCGGGGGTCGAAAAAACCCATTTCCGGAAATGAAATTTCGCTTTTTTTGGTCCGTACGTCCATTTTGTACCTCTATTTTAGCACGTGACAAAAAAAATCGGAAGAAAAATGTCCGGAACCTCGTTTTTTGAGCGCGTGAAAATGCCAGTGAAACCAGTTTTGGGCCAAAAAATGGGTTTTTTCCCATTTTCGGGGGTCGAAAAAACCCATTTCCGGAAATGAAATTTCGCGTTTTTTGGTCCATACGTCCATTTTGTACCTCTATTTTAGCACGTGACAAAAAAAATCGGAAGAAAAATGTCCGGAACCTCGTTTTTTGAGCGCGTGAAAATGCCAGTGAAACCAGTTTTGGGCCAAAAAGTGGGTTTTTCCCAATTTTCGGGGGTCGAAAAAACCCATTTCCGGAAATGAAATTTCGCGTTTTTTGGTCCGTACGTCCATTTTGTACCTCTATTTTAGCACGTGACAAAAAACAATCGGAAGAAAAATGTCCGGAACCTCGTTTTTTGAGCGCGTGAAAATGCCAGTGAAACCAGTTTTGGGCCAAAAAGTAGGTTTTTTCCCATTTTCGGGGGTCGAAAAAACCCATTCCCGGAAATGAAATTTCGCGTTTTTTGGTCCGTACGTCCATTTTGTACCTCTATTTTAGCACGTGACAAAAAAAATCGGAAGAAAAATGTCCGGAACCTCGTTTTTTGAGCGCGTGAAAATGCCACTGAAACCAGTTTTGGGCCAAAAAGTGGGTTTTTTCCCATTTTCGGGGGTCGAAAAAACCCATTTCCGGAAATGAAATTTGGCTTTTTTTGGTCCGTACGTCCATTTTGTACCTCTATTTTAGCACGTGACAAAAAAAATCGGAAGAAAAATGTCCGGAACCTCGTTTTTTGAGCGCGTGAAAATGCCGGTGAAACCAGTTTTGGGCCAAAAAGTGGGTTTTTTCCCATTTTCGGGGGTCGAAAAAACCCATTTCCGGTAATGAAATTTCGCGTTTTTTGGTCCGTACGTCCATTTTGTACCTCTATTTTAGCACGTGACAAAAAAAATCGGAAGAAAAATGTCCGGAACCTCGTTTTTTGAGCGCGTGAAAATGCCAGTGAAACCAGTTTTGGGCCAAAAAGTGGGTTTTTTCCCATTTTCGGGGATCGAAAAAACCCATTTCCGGTAATGAAATTTCGCGTTTTTTGGTCCGTACGTCCATTTTGTACCTCTATTTTAGCATGTGACAAAAAAAATCGGAAGAAAAATGTCCGGAACCTCGTTTTTTGAGCGCGTGAAAATGCCAGTGAAACCAGTTTTGGGCCAAAAAGTGGGTTTTTTCCCATTTTCGGGGGTCGAAAAAACCCATTTTCGGAAATGAAATTTCGCGTTTTTTGGTCCATACGTCCATTTTGTACCTCTATTTTAGCACGTGACAAAAAAAATCGGAAGAAAAATGTCCGGAACCTCGTTTTTTGAGCGCGTGAATATGCCAGTGAAACCAGTTTTGGGCCAAAAAGTGGGTTTTTTCCCATTTTCGGGGGTCGAAAAAACCCATTTCCGGAAATGAAATTTCGCGTTTTTTGGTCCTTACGTCCATTTTGTACCTCTATTTTAGCACTTGACAAAAAAAATCGGAAGAAAAATGTCCGGAACCTCGTTTTTTGAGCGCGTGAAAATGCCAGTGAAACCAGTTTTGGGCCAAAAAGTGGGTTTTTTCCCATTTTCGGGGGTCGAAAAAACCCATTTCCGGTAATGAAATTTCGCGTTTTTTGGTCCGTACGTCCATTTTGTACCTCTATTTTAGCACGTGACAAAAAAAAATCGGAAGAAAAATGTCCGGAACCTCGTTTTTTGAGCGCGTGAAAATGCCAGAGAAACCAGTTTTGGGCCAAAAAGTGGGTTTTTTCCCATTTTCGGGGGTCGAAAAAACCCATTTCCGGAAATGAAATTTCGCGTTGTTTGGTCCGTACGTCCATTTTGTACCTCTATTTTAGCACGTGACAAAAAAAATCGGAAGAAAAATGTCCGGAACCTCGTTTTTTGAGCGCGTGAAAATGCCAGTGAAACCAGTTTT
>JAUIZM010000228.1:0-65577 GCA_030848705.1 Heracleum sosnowskyi | reverse complement strand
GCTAAGACAGCATGGAAAGATGTTGACCGATTATCCGGATCTCCCACAGTTGGATGTGACTGTAACACACAGATTCAGAAACCAGCTCCTATTGGAAGAGATGATGTATGATTGCCATGCACTCAAAATTGAAGCCACCAAGCGAGCTACATGCCTTAACCAAAGGCAACGCTTGATATATGACAAAGTTATCCAATCTGTTGCTTTAGGTTCAGGTGATCTTTACTTCATTTATGGCCATGGAGGCACAGGCAAGACTTTCTTATGGTCTACCATACTGTGTAACCTCCGGAGTGAGGGCCTCATTGTGCTGGCAGTTGCCTCATCCGGTATCGCTTCCCTCCTTATAGAGGGTGGAAGAACAGCTCATTCCCGCTTCAGAATACCGATTGACATAAATGAGGTGAGTACTTGCGAAATAAAAAAAAACACACATCTTGCTGAATTAATATGCAAAGCAAGCCTCATCATTTGGGATGAGGCTCCTATGACCCACCGCTTCGTGTATGAAGCCGTTGACCGAAGCTTTCGTGACATTCGCCGAACCGTAAATCCAAATGCTAATTCTCTGCCCTTTGGTGGAATCACTGTACTGCTGGGTGGAGATTTCCGCCAAACTCTACCTGTTGTGCAAAATGAGGGACGAGAAGGTATTGTGGCTGCAAGTATAAGCAAATCTTATTTGTGGCAACATTGCAAGGTCTACACACTAATCGAAAATATGCGTGTGGAAAAAAATATCCCCCCGGTATCAATTGATAGCAAAATGATACCATTCAAGGATTGGATCTTAAACATCGGTAACGGGCAACAACAAACATTTCAACTTGGTGATGTCACTGACTCAACATGGATCAAAATCCCAAAAGAGGTATCAACTCGACACACATATTAGACAAGGCCTTATGGCTGCCAATATATGTATATATATGCTAGCAAGTCGTACTATATAATAATAAGAAAATACATGGATCATAAAGATTCTGAATTACATAATAAATCAACTAAGAGCCAAATAGTAGTGATATATTATAAACTCACCAGAACAGAAATTAATTTGTCACCATAAAGAACTTTCCCAGGTACTAAATTTTTAGTACATATTAAATTCTTTTTACCCAAATTGTTGGCGATGAAATCTAATATAAGTTATGGCCTGGGTTCGTTCTAAGAGCTCCAACACACTATTTTCTATATTTATGTTTTTATCCTTCATATGTGTTTCGCACTCTCTACGTTGCTTACCTGCCTCATTAAACTGATGTCACCTTAAACTCATGCCAAGCTATCAAAATTTAATATCTACTGGAGCTACCCTTTGCAATAACAATGGCCTAAGGTAGCACGTACTAGGAATAATATTTGTTATGGTTCCTGCCAATACCATGGACTAATGGAACCAAACTACCATTCCAAATTAAGTGGGTCATAATATATCAAGCGTACAGTTGCAGGTTGTCTATTCGGGTGACCCCATCAAGGCAATAGTTGATGAGATCTATGCAGACCTCAATGAAAAACACGGTTGCCTTGACTACTTGCGTGACAGAGCAATCCTAACTCCTCTGAATGAATACGTGGATAAAATCAATCAGGAAGTACTGAAGAGATTACCAGGTACCACTCACGTGTATAAAAGCTGTGATACTATCTGCAAAGGATCGTCCACTAATGCATTCGATGAGGTCCTTTATCCTCCAGAATACCTGAATTCTCTAAAATTCAGTGGACTCCCTAATCATGAGCTGGAGATTAAACTGGGGGTCCCCATTATGCTGCTACGTAACCTAAATCCAAAGAAAGGCCTTTGCAATGGAACGCGACTTATTGTTACTCGATGCTACCCATTTCTCATAGAAGGCCTGATTATAACTGGGAACAAAATTGGGGAAAAAACATACATACCAAGAATATGTATGACCCCAGCTGACAAAACACTACCCTTTGTTCTGAAGAGGAAACAGTTCCCAGTTGCCATTTGCTACGCAATGACTGTTAATAAAAGTCAAGGCCAGACGGTGAAGAATGTTGGCCTATATTTGCCAAATCCAGTATTCAGCCATGGTCAACTCTATGTTGCCATTTCAAGAGTAACCTCTCCCACTGGTTTAAAAATTGTTTGTGTTAATGACGATGACATATCTGATGGTTACACAAAAAACATTGTGTACCATGAGATCTTCAACGACATTGTGCCTGCAGAATGACTTCCCTTCTTGCGAAACCCAATTTGTGAATTGCGTTCATTCTATGAATCACTGATGAGGCCCAACCCACAATTCCTAACTAAGTTTGTTCCATTGTTTTTTCATACTCTTGTATCTTCAGTGCTACTGATAGATGAACAATATTTTACTGCACCATATTATTATATACACACTATTAACATATTCTCCACATTGACAATCGTTGTTGAGGTGCTTCAAATATTTAGATTATTTATTGTTGTGTGTGGTAAAGCATTTATTAGAATTTCAGCAACTCTCATCTGAGATTTAACCCCATTAGAGTCTCAATTTTGATTTCAGGTTATAGTTATGTACATCAATTTGGTATCTATTTAAAACTAAAGTGAAGCATCAAATGCATAAAGCCTAAATGAATAAAATTTTAATAAGAAATTATATCGAGTCATACTTGGGTCAATGAGTTGTATTGTGTTATTCTCTAAGTATTCTTTTGTGTGATGGAGTCTAAAATGGAGTTAAATTATAGGTTCAAGTGAGATTTTAGGTTGTGTCAGCCATTCACACCTTTATAATTTAATTCGATGGGAGACCGCTTGATATTTTAAATTTTTCGAAGAGCAAAAACTGGAGCCACCTTGTATATCTGATTGTTCATGCATCCAGTTTTTATAGTTTAAGATTGTTTATGTCATCTTTTTTTTTCCCAAGTTCTGTGACATCATTTTAGTTGCTTATAGTTTGTGTAATTCCCTAGTGTTTGTTTCTATTACAAGAGTCTGCAGTAGCATAACATATCTTGGTATAGAAGGTATCATTTCTTTTCCCATCTTCCCAACATCATCCGCATTTAAGTTCTAAAACCAGAACTTACCATATAAGTTGATCTTTCACACATATGTTTGCTTCTTAGACTTGAATTTTAGTTTTTCTCTTTGTTTCCTATGTGAGGTGTCCGGAACACTAGGTTACATGAAGTCATGAATGTGCCTAAATTCAGTTGAGAAAAAACAGAGCAAGTGTATGTGTATATGCAATGTGAATGTGATACTCTATGCATAGTTTTAGGTAAATAGTTCCAACACAGATTCTTTATGCGTATATTAATTTGTTTACTCGCAGTTCTGAGTATTCTCAGTTATTTATCTTATAGTACTATCTTTTGCCTTGCTAAATGGCTGTATTCAGCTGAGGCCCGAGGCCCATTAGAGTGAGTTAATCATTGAAAGTAAAAAGGCCTTGTTTAGAAAAAGCAATTCCAAGTGCCTACTGAGAAACTACCAAGAGTACATGGATTTCGGAGTTTGCAGCTACACAAGGCTTCCACAAATTTTTGATAAAGACTATATGGATTTCAGAAGTCGACCCCTGACAATAAATGCTGATCCCCAATTATAATTAGGCACGAAGCAGATTCTTGCTATCATCCCTAGCTTTTGTTGTAGACGGCTTCCCTCGGTGGCTAGCATCCCTAGCTTTTGTTCTGGACTGCTTCCCTCGGACCCTGATAACATCATAATTTTGTATGTACTAAACATTTCGTTTATACTTAACAGAAACATTTGGTTTTATACAGACAAATCTCATTCAGCTTTGAGTGTCCTGATATTAGAGCAGTATACAGAAACTACTTAGAATATTACTTCCAAGTATATTCAGCTTTGCAATATTGAATTTTGAAAGGTACCTATGGGATTAGATATTGAATCTTTTTTATTCTACAATAAAATTTCTCTATTTTTGACAGGTACAATAAAGATACAAACTGTTCAATTTTTGTATGTCTTTTAATCATGAGTTTTTAATTTTAACATCATCCCCCTTGGTGTTGTAAACCATATAGCTGAGTCTCATACAAACAACATGCATTAATCTTTGGAGGTCCTTATATTTGAGCTGATTGCAGAAGCAATATAATCGAATTTTAACTTTCTTTCACCTTGCAAATTTCAAATTTCTGTAATTGGAAAGTATGCAAAAACTGATATGGAAACTGCGTTTAAATTAAACAAGAAGCCTCGTGGAGCAAGGCCAGATGCAGAATGATTAGTAATATGTTTCTCAGTTTTACATAGAAAGAAAAACAACTGAAAAAAATACCGATTGCTTAATGATTTTATTTTGATATATGTAATTTAAATATCACAATGTCGAAAGACAAACGAGTAAGAGATTGTGAATAAAGGAGTATCAGATTGCGTAGCTACCTAGCCTGTAACTGTAATGACTAATAAGCCAAGATTATTTGCAATAACCAAAGTATTTGTTCGGTACTACTGCTTTTCTGAGTTTTGGTACTTCAGTTCGTCATCCTGCCTACTTCCCTTGTTTTTTCTTATTGCAAATTTAATTTTTCTGTATTTCATCTTTGCACCTCTTAGTTTTTCTTCCATAGTCTTTCTTAAGGAAGAAAATTTAAATCGGTCTACTTCTTCACAGAGGGGCTTCATTCCACCAACGAAAACTAAGCTCTCGGCGTTAGTGTGGCCATCAGAAACTCCTCGCTTTCCAAGACTCTTGATTGTGTAATTTTCGTGGATAGCTACCTTTGGGCATTCGTGGACAGAGTAACTTGCAGCATTTTGATTGAGAATTTCCACAGTTTTCTCTAAATATTTAATCTTGCTTTGAAGATCTTGCTCCTTTACAAGAAATGTGTTAATTTTACCCTGTTAATCACGAAAACATGTGATGAAACTAATTGAAGAACGATGTATGGTTTATCCTGGGTGGACCATATATAAATTTAACATAACAGATAAACAAAGGATGGTGGTGGAATGATGATAGTAACGTCACTGCAATATTACCTCGAGTAATTTTATTTTGTCCTTCAGGCCTACCAATTCTTTAGAGACATGAGGAGAAGGGGCATGTATATTATTTCTTGCTTTGGCTACCTCTGGAACCGGTGCTCCTCCATTGCAATCTTTGATTTTCTTCTCTACAATGCTTACTGCACCTTCCTTCTTCTTTAGCTCACCTTTCAGTTGAGTAACCTGTTTCTGATATTTTTCTTTCTGCGACTCTTCTGCTGTGGAAATATTTTCAATTCATTATAATGAACTTTAACAGTTGCCAGCTCTGACTGCAGATTTTCATTCATTAACTTTGTTTCATCCTTAGCGTTTCTCGTTACATTCAATTCTTCCAATGAATTTTGAGCTTCCATCTTCAACAATGCTGCCATACTTTCTAATGTCTTTCTCTCAGCAGCCCCCTCTTCCAGCAACTTTTCAGTATCCCTAATTGATGCCTTCATTTGTTCTAGCTCGGCTCTCAAAGTTTCATTCTCCTCAGTTTGCTTGCAAGAGACATTGTTCACTCTATCTAGCCTTCCACTCTCTGATTGAAGCAGCAAAATTTTCTGAGAAAGAGTTTTCTCAGTTTGTTCAGCATGCTTTCTTTGATTTTTAAACTCAGTGGACTTGTAAGAAACTTCTTCCTGCAATTTTCTACGTGGTTTAATTTCAATTCTAGCTGCCTGGAAAGTTCGACCAGTTTTGCTTCATAGTGCTCCTTAACTGACTGAACCTCTTCCTTAGCTTGCCACAGCATTTCATCAAGACAAGTTTTCTCTAGACGAAGTTCATTTGCTTCAGTCAATGCCTTTGTAGCTAGCCTTTCATTTGCATTAACATATGAATGGTTTAGTAAATTTACCTCAAATTTATCATTTTCGTTTCAATGAACTTCTTCGCACACGTCTGGACGATATATCATTTATACTTACATTTACATATTGTGATGACAAGTATCCAGAACTTTAACGTACAGGATACAATTTACTAGAAATGAAAAATATATTCTACTGTATATTTAATGGCCGTTCTCTAAATTATTTAAAGGTAAAAAATTTATTATGGTTTATAACAAATGAAAAGTATACAGTGCTCCTACAAAACAATAAAAGAAATAGGGAATTTTATTAAAGAACTAGTGATTTTAAGAAAAACAAAAGTATTGCATTCTCAGGTTTTTTTTAACATGAATGATTATTGCACCATTAAAAGTTTTATAAATCAAAAAATTAGGTTTTAGTTCTAAGAAAATAAAAAATAAAATAGTGATTATGTGAAATTAATAAAAAATAATAGGTCGTTAGGTATTTGGAAAACCAATAATTTTCATCATAGAAAGTACTATGGAATCACACTTTTTTCATGAACAATATAATTTGAAAGTTATTGCAGAATGACAATTTGTGGGAGTTACTTTTCCAGTGAGCAACGTACACACTGAATACGGACATACCGTTATACTTAACACATTCTTCTAAAATCTCTACCAAACACATTCTTCTAAAAATTTCCTTTTCTGGTCCCTGCTTTCAGTTTCAGTACTAAAATCAAAACATATCCAACACAAATCATAGTAAAACGGCTCCTAGCACAACTTCAGGGGCTTTAAATGACAACAATAAAATCAGCTTTATTGTCCGATACACAGGCTCCTCATATGCTAAACTGGCACTCTAAGTACAGATTTAAGATCACCTTCATAGCATATTTCGCATCCATCACATACAGCTGAAAATAGCTCATAATACTACCTACCCCATTACAAATTCTTCACACATGGAAGGTCTCAGGCAACTCGGTTATGGCTATCAAGAGAACAAGTTCCTGGTGCGTTTCATCAGGTTATGGGAGAGTTGCTCCTTTCACACATACTATACTACAATGATTAATTTTATACTGCTTGATGCAAATGTAAGTGTTATTACTCGTACTACCAAATCTCTACAACTATTTACCTTTCACTTCTACACATGCTTAACCTCAAAATTGTACGCAGAATGAACAATACTGGGCTATTGCTCCAATTTCTGAACGAGATCGTCTACTTGCTTCTGTATGTGAAGGATTCTTATACTATATAACAGGTTTTAAGATCGTTGCCGCACAGCCTTCTTGGAAGCCTATTGACTCAAACATAACACTCGTCTTTGGTAAAACTACGAAGATTATAGACTATTTATTTAGGAGCTCAATCCCCCGCCTTAGGTTCAGTCTATGTACATGGCCAACAATTCTTTCCAGGGCTAACACGAACACTGTTCTCAGCGGTATTTTGTTTTTTATACCTCTTCATGTCACATAATTTGAGAAAACAACCCCACTTATTGTGTGCATATATAACGTTCATTCTTTTTCTTGATTTCTCAGATGTAGGTGGAGTCATCATAGATGTGGGGAATATTGAGTACCAGAGTAACGACATCAAAAGAGTAAATCTGACTCTGCTTGATAGGAGGTGAACTCATATGTCTAATTGACTTGTCAAATTATCTCCGTAGTCCTATTAAAATTTCACTGACCTAAACTTGAACTACAAAATTACATTCGATGAAACTCATGCAGCCTTTCAACAATACAAGTATCTTTGTGGGGAGAAAAGTCACACCTATTCGAAGTTGATTTCAAGGACTACCGCAGCAAAAATGTGGTCCTCGTAGTTACTGGCTTATTGGTTAAGAACAGGACAGGTAGGCCTCGTGAGAAAAAAAGATTAATACCAATGTAAAACCAGGCTGATTATTATCATGATATGCTGCATAACTAATGTCCTACCCAAATTTGCAGGAAGAATTCATCTAACATCCACACAGGCAACAAGCCTATACTTCAATCCAGAATGCGAGGAGGTGCGCAACCTTGGGGGTTATGTCAAAGCAACATATGGTGATTTCATTTGCCAGGTACCTTACAAGGCACAATACCAGTACCACTATTTTCCAGAACCAAGCAACCGTACCCCACACTTGACATTATATGAACTTTTATTGACCGGACTTTGGGTCTACCAAAAGGTATTTTTATCCTAGACATCTTTGCATCGTTCTTTACGAAGGTTAAAAATTATTTTCCTTCAAAACTACTAACGTATTTGGCCACAATACTTAACATATAAGTTCCGGTGCAATGCCACAATCATTGATATTCTCCTTCGTGGTTCCCCCTACGACGGCGCCTGTCTTCAATGCAAAGATAGCGTCCTCAATAAGCACGTGTATTGTTGTGCAACATGTGGAAGGAGTTTCATAACACCTATCAGCAGGTAACACTGTGGACCACATATTTACTTAACAGAATGTTCAAAAAATGACATACACTGACTATGTTTACGAAAATTTACACACCAGTCCCAGCATTGTTCTGCTCGTAGGAGACCATACTGGAAAGGCTGAATTCACCCTCCAACCCCGTGAGCTTAAACAATTAACAGGCTACTCTCGAGGGGAGGTTTTAAGAAATAGCAAAATTGTAAGCATACTTTTCATGAAGTCAGTTTGCTTACCTCACCTGTTTCACACTGTAACTCATAACCGATAAATACACA
Organism: Heracleum sosnowskyi; assembly: GCA_030848705.1. Classification (NCBI taxonomy): domain Eukaryota; kingdom Viridiplantae; phylum Streptophyta; class Magnoliopsida; order Apiales; family Apiaceae; genus Heracleum; species Heracleum sosnowskyi. Next base: position 57,049 of record JAUIZM010000228.1, on the reverse strand, counting down.
AAACTCCAGAAGTATAACACATCATTGACGGTTTTTGTATCTCTTCATGCCAGGTTCATGGAACCAGCAAATTCCCGCGTGCTCTGCGGGTCATAAAAGGTGCCCAATGTACTTTTGAGGTTGTAGTCACCCCCTCCTCTTATACAAATACAACTGGAACCTTTGAGATAGAACAGGTCGTGAAATATACAAAGATGCGGGATGGGAACCAGTTTAATTATTAACATTGTTTGCTTCATTTCAAGGTGACCTGTTAAGAGTATTAACTGAGCACAACACATCCCAACCTGTTGTGCTGTATAGTAATTGTCAAAGAGGCATATGTCAGCTTACTGAAGATTTTAAGGTCAGAGAAAGAGTAACTTATTGTCTGGTCAACAGTTTGATTGTTGCTAAATTACTTATAGGCAGCTTACCTTCTTTGCTCGATTTCCTTTATTTTGTAATTTTAATATGCATATATTTCATTATGTGGGCCTTAACTTACCTTTCTATCTCCAACACAAACAGAGGACCATTACATTATAAAACAAATATACAGACAAGATAATTATAAAAACCCGACATCAATGACAATGTAGGCAACTGCACACATAACGGACATCAGATTTTATTAGTCTTGCCATTACAGTGTTCACGTAATCCACAGGAATAACCTCAACATCAGCAGTTATGTTGTGCTTTGCTGCAAAATCAAGCATTTCTTGTGTTTCCTTCAATCCACCGATAGCACTCCCGGCAAGAGTCTTTCTCCCTGTCAAATTATATTCACACAATCATATTTGATTTATTACAATCTAATTTGTGTAATCACCCATGACTAAAGGAAATGCCGGCACCTCCATAGGTTTAATCGGTAAACCAACCAAAATTAGTTTTCCATCGCCTTTAATAGCCCAAGCAAATGTACCATAGGGTGATCAGCAGAAACGGTATCAATGATGCCATCCATTGAGCCCAGTGCACCCTACATGAATTTGATCATCAAATAATGAATTTTATGCAACCAAATAAATCATCAAAGCAAATGTCGCTAAAAATTGCTGCAATAAAAAATCTATATTTATTAATAAAATAAACAAGTAAATTAACATCGACCTTCAATTTCTCGGGATCACGACTAAACAAAAAAGAATCAGCACCAAGTTTTTCCGTAGCTTCCTTTCTCTTTCCTTCAGATTCCTTCAGAAGTACTAATAACTATAACATGAGCACCAAATGCTTTTGCCATCTTAACCTTTAAAGTATTTGATACCCCCTCCTTTTAAGCCATCGCTTTTTACAACACTAATTATACGTCGAATATGTGTTTCTATATATGAGTAAATTTTATTTTTGCAACGTATCTTTTTTATCATTCTTCTAAAAATTGATGATTATTTGAGATTAATCGCTATACATTGAGCCATGATACCGATTAATCGGTCAAATCTATCGCTAATTAGTACAAAAATTAACTATAAATTAAAAAAAAAATTAAAAATTAAGAAGGTAGAAACCTAATTAAAAATAAGAAAAAACATTATTTCTGTACATATAATTATTATTTTGAATGTCTAAATCATAAATAATCTTAATTTTTTCCCTGAAATTGATTTCTAATTCAAAAGTTAGATCTTAACAATTTTATTTATTATAATTATACAATATTTTAAATATATTTGTGTAGATATATGATAATTATGATGTTTATTTTAAATAACAAAACCATTATATATAAAATATAATTGTATGTAAAAATAACATTAAATTACTTATTTTTCGATTAATTACCGGTTATTCGATTAATCCGTGAATCGTGCCTTAATCAATTAATTCCAATTACCGTTTTTTACTTCACTACTTTTTATGTGAAAATGCTAATCTCACTAAAAATTAATAAATGTCAAGTAGGTGGAATGACAAAGCACTATGAGGGATTTCTACTAAAACCTTGCCGAGATAACTAAAATACATCTATGTTTGTAAACAATTCCAATCATCTTCATGAAATACACAAATTAAAGTTATGAACTCAAATGTTAGCCCAGGTTTACTTTCGAACATATAAAACATGCTTGAGACTCGAAATAGTTAGTACATTCTTGCGAGTTGCGATGTGAATTGATTTTTTTAACACACCGGACTACACATTTATTAACTACAATTGTATATCGTGCAACTTGTGACTAAATTTTACCTATTGTTCGATTCTCTAAATTTACTGTGTAAAATAAGAAAATATACATCATACCTAAATTAATAAAGATTTAGCACCTTGTAACTGTACAATGGTCCAGGACAGCAAACCCCTAACCCAACATTTTATTATAATACAAGATAAAATATTTACAGACTTCTCCAGAATGGATGACTAATCACGATCTAAATTGCAAAATCACAAGATAATTAATTTAGTTTAGGGATTTGAAGGACCGCAGATGGATGATTTATCCAAAAGGCCTAAAGATGAGGAATCATTTAAACTGTCTACAGTCAGGTAAGTCAGGTAGCGAATGAAATGATTCCAAAACATGTACTTAAACGCTTAATAAAATGCTAATACAGAAAAACCAACAATCAACAATGTAACGGCATTTCACCATTATCCTATACCAAGTAGTAATTATGGACAATTATGTGGAAAATAAAGGAGGCCAGAAAACAGGTTAGGTGCATTACATGATGTGCAAATTAAAACGACAGTTACATTTAGACATAAATGAAATACGTGAGGCCCAAACACCCTTTATTAATCCAAAAAATTCAACCAACCCTATAAAAACACTGTGTAGCTACTAGACAAAAGCAAATACATTACACAAATATATCCACCCTAGAAGAAGAATACTGCGCTTCAGGAATGGCTCCTCCCTCAACACTCATTTCTGCACTAAAACGGGATTCTGGAAAAGCAAAGCTGCTTGTTCGCGCAACACGGATCTGGGAAGCAATCAACAACAAAAAACTGCTCAACACTAAGGTCATTTTTGTTGATGAGGAGGTAAGCGGTACCAATTTTATATACAATTCTGTCACATTACCGCTGTAGAAAAATAACAGTTCAATTATGTGTTCTAATTTACATAGAAAAAAATTTGCAGGAAAATCAGATAATGCTCACCATTTGGAACAATCAGAGACCAGACTACTTTCCATTGCTAAAAGAAGGTTTAGTTTATAACATCTCTGACTTTAAGGTTGTCTCCAACGCAACAGAGTATAAGGCAGTAGATGGAGACCTGGCATTAAACTTTTATCATAACACGCGTGTGCAACCTACTGAAGACACGGATCGTATCCCACTCTTCAAATTTAACCTTACAAAATTCGAGGACGTTCCATCACTACGTTGGGCCAAGAAAAAATTCATAGGTATACAAATATATTTCACTAAGCTCTGTTACACAATAATATCACAATAATATCGGCACATCATATTACTGCATTTATATATTTATACAACTATCTGCACACATCTTTCATAATATCAATGCAGAGGTCATTGGAATGGTCAAAGATTATGGTCATCCCACTCCTGCCTCAAATGGCGCAATAAAATTGGAAATCCTACTGGTTGACAACAGGTCAGCCGTATCTTTTAAACAAGGCTGCTAAAAACACATAACTCATAATCGCATTCAAGTTTTTAAACAAATATGAACACCATCTAGAACTTTCATTCATAAAACCAATATTCACTAAATATACATTAACTATTCTTTCTTTCACACCCAAAAGGAGATGATTGTCAACCTGTGGGAGGACAAGGCCGTTCAGTTCCAAGAGGGTCTGGCAGCTCTCGACGGGAATGCAGCTTTTGTGGTCATCACAGGCCTCCTTGCTAAGCAATACTCAGGTTCGTAAAAACCACCATTGACTTTGTTCACTTTAAAGGGAATCTAAACAGTATTACTTAAATATATATACAAAAGTAGGTTTTTAAGTTGATTATAATATAGATTTCAAATGTTCTTGCTATTAGCATGAAAGACCGATTATAATATAGATTGCAAGAGTTCTTGCTATTAGCATGAAAGACCTGACTACTATGGTGTTTGCGTAAATTTCCATTGGTCATATCTTATCTTTCAATCCAAATAACTCTTTATTAACTGTAAATTTCCATTGGTGAATAACAGCAAGGGCAGGAATTTCAGATAAGCAGAAAAGTTATTTTAAAAAAAAAATATAATATCAAATTTTCTTATAGATACATTTTCCTTTCTCAGTCAAAGAGTGAAAACTGAAAAGAATCACATCGTTTCATTTTTGGGTAAAATAAACCAAACCTCATCTTGAACAAGGTTTTAGCAATGTTAGTCAAGCCCATAAAGGTTTTATAGAGTCTTTTACAGCGCTTACTGCTACTTCAGATTTTGCCAAAAGTGGTCTGTTACAAACAAACTTTGAACTTAAATGGCTAAATAATTGATAGTTTTAATGTTTTCTAGCATACATTGTAATTGTTAGAGAATCAGACACCAGATAAGTGCATATGCAGCAAGGCTCTGGTAATTAATTATTATATGCATCAACTAAAATTTTCAAGTAGCAACCACGAACCCTACACTTCAAAAGAAAATTGACAATAAACAACTGATCAGTAAGCACCAAAAATATTAGTTACTGCAAAGACCCAACAGCAAGGGAAAACTTGGTTAGTCAGGGAATATTTTTTACCTAGCATGTTATCAAGCATACTTGATATATACAGATATTATACTCAACAAAAAAGAGATGAACTACTTAATGACAACCATGTTACAAATTTCTACATACCTTCCCCGATTGCAAGCTCCAACGGCAATGAACTTGAAGACGTTACAGTCATGGATATGTTCATTTGGGCCCCTTCATTTAGGAAATATATCCAGTCCTGTAAATTAAGGGGGAAAATTTATCGGCTATAATAATCTACTAGAAGAGGCAGTTTTGTTTTTTTAATGGCTTGGGGAGGAACGGGGAGTCACCTGAAATGGGCGGACGAGTAACCACGATAAAAGACCGATTTTCCCGCGTCCACATTTTTATCGATCCACTTTGCCCAGGTACTCATCGATTTTTTGAAAGCTTCAACGACATCAAACTTGGAGTAGACATAGTCACCCTCCTTGTAATAATTGTTCCTGTAAAAATAGCATCTCATTACACTTCAGTAAGAAAACATTGGTAAAAGAAATTAAAGTAAAATTTATTAGTTCGTACTCTCAAACTATAAGCACACTGACATAGAGGAAGTATTTGATATTGGATCAAGTAGCATATTAGTTTTTTGCTAATGTTGCATATATTTATTTAAGATTTTTCGGAATATGGAACAAATATACCAGTCTCAAATCATTTCCTAATTTTTGGAAAACAATCATTCATAATCAACAGAGTGCTTTCTTAGTTTACTGCAATCATAATTTAATATAGTAATATCAAACGACTATATTAGTACAACTATAAATCTATAACCTGTGACATGAACTACAAAATGAGAACACAAGTCTCTATTAATACTTACTCAGAGGATAACACATTTATTATTTCTCATGTATTGAAACTACCCGATCATATGATACATTTACATCTATTATTATTTATTTACATCTTATTTACCATAAACCAAAGAGGACTTCCACAACACACCTAACACAGTTGCATAATGTTGCAGGGACTAATGTCATACTTTCCAGTGGAGACGCAACGAAGACATACTTCAACATAGAGTATGGCCCCATCAAGGAACTCAAGAACGATATAATGGCATCTACAGGGCAGACACCGGACACTTTGCTACCACCAACCAAGAAACGGTTTGTCACAACGTCAGAAAACACATTGAACCAGGTCTCTATTAAGGAAATCTTGGAAACTCAAATCTCAGATCCAAAACAGGTAGTCATTTATAAGTCCCCAAATCAAAGTGGAATTATACAAGCTAATCTATTCTTTAATGACAAAGGAAATGCAAACGCCTAACATGCATATCCAGGTACTGCGTTTCATCTGTGAAGCAACCATTATGGATGTCTCCAAATTTGACGGGTGGTACTACATTGCATGCCCAAAATGTCCAAAGAAGATAAGGGTTGACAACGATAAGTTTTTCTGTGATAACTGCTCGGTGGAAACAAAGGGATTCAAACAGCGGTAACAAATTTTATACAATCATTCAAATGCTATTACTTCTCCTACGAACATGTTCCGAAGCTATGTCCTGAAATAGGATAAAAATGAAACACCCCACAAACGCAATATTACACCTTAGCTCTATACTTACTTTACATCTGGATTGGTAAGGTATTCTCCTTTAGGACTAATTTAAACAACAAAACATTTCTTTTAGCAATTACCCAAGATGAATTTCAACTGAACTATCCACATAACAGATACAGAATAACTATTGGAGTCAAAGATGATTCAGGGAAGACCACATTCACTCTATTCAACAAGGAAGCTGAGCGACTTATTGGCGTCCCAATTGAAAGCGTCATATCTGACATTGGGCAGGTATAACCTCTTAAGGAAACTAAAATACTATATTTCTTATAATCTCGCCAAGAAGATGAGACCCACAAACACACATACATAATGCAGGACAAAATCACCGAGGATATTCCTCCCATGGTCAACAATGTGGTAGGGAAAAAATGTGCCTTCGAAATAAAGGTTACATCGTTCAACCGGGATGGCCGTGACGGATTCACTGTAACCCGCATTTCCGAAGTTGCAAACTCAACATCTATAATGCAAGTTTCTCCTCCAAATGACGAGCCGGGTCCGAGCAAGAAACAAAAGGTCGCTTGAAACAGCCACCGTCACGCACACAATGTGCATAATGGACGGCAAAAAACAAGAAAATATCAATAACTACAATTATGTTCTCGTTATATAAGACTCTAATATATAATTTCAGACTTCGGGCCGGCTAAACAATATGTTTTATTTCAGACTACATGTGGATTAACAATTCATATCATTGTGTTTCCAAATTAAAATCATTATTAGCACACTACATCCACATGCTTATGTGAATGGCCTCAATAATTGAACCACTGCTGTTATTTCAAACATTCACTATCGCAACAGCTAACATTAAGCCACAATGCAATTCAATGTCAATCACATTTTATTCCATGCCTGCATCCAAAGCTTAAACAACTAAAACATATCTAGAGCTTGCCCGTGCCTCGCACGGGCTACACATAAATATAAACAGTATATCAATCGAATTCACATACAAAAGCATCACATTGGAATAGTCAATTTTAAAACAATTGATGATATAGCCTAGTGAAAATGCTCGGAAAATATGTAAAAGACCAACAAATAAGTACCCTAATTACAAATATGTAACAGAGCAACAAATAAGTACCCTAATTACGACGAAAATGTACCTGTATGGGAATGACACATTTGGAGGATTCGACTTTGGTGCGAGGCCAGGAGTTCCAGGTAAAACGAGTACCATCGATGCCTTCGCGATCTGGGTCGGCCATTTCTGAAGCAATTTTGAGAGAGGATGTGTGAGAGGATTGAGGAGAGAATGACCCCAGAGAGAAGAGAAGGAGAAAGGAGAGGGGTCAAGAGGATGGGAGGAATGGAGTCAAAGATGGAGAGTTAGAGAGACAAATGTATACGTATATTTAGGCTGTGTGTATAACGTTCATGAAATTTTTAGATACGATCCAAACCGGGAAAAAAAAAAATTTAGGTAATAAAATTTTAAAAAAATGTTGTGTCCGTTATGTTGGAAGAAAAAATTTTAGAGATATTAATTACAAAGAGAAAATAGATTTTTTTTATCACTCACTGTTTTAGAAAGTAATCACTAAACTATTAAATAATTAATTATAATCATTAAATTTACATTTTTTTTGTTTTTAATCATTCTGTTAATGTCCCGTTAAAATAATATTAATGTGCTGAATAAACCAATAATAATGTATAATTGTTACAAATTAGCCATTAAACATTATATCACTTATAAATATATCACCATTATAATTTTTTCCATAAATTTTATTATCTTTTCATAAATTAACTCATTTTTATTTAAATTATATATCTTATTAATAATAGTCGTTTAAAACATAGCATGATAAACAAAAAAATTATGAAATTATTTATTTTTATAATGTATAAATGTTTTAGATTCATATCGTTGATTTTTAAGATTTTATAACCCAAATTTGACCACAAAAATAATACAAAATATATAAATTATTCTTTTAGATCAATATCTAAAATTTTGAATTAAAAAATTAGATTCTAATCAAAATTATATATATTTGAAAGTTTACAATATCAAGGGTTGAGTGGTAAAAGCATCTATTTTCCCAATTACAAAATGATTTATAGAATAATATGTGTTAGATTTTAATGTTGAATGGCTATATGATACTGGGCACACATGCATTTATATCGATTTTACCAATTGATGGCCGCGAGATTTCTCAGATACAAGTGGTAGTCCGATAACGTGTAAAAAATGAAAGCGATATATGGAATAGTATTTATGAATTTATGTTCTTTTCATTAATTATTCTTATTTTCATGGTGCTTGTGATATTTGATATATTAAATGAGCAGTCAAGGAGCTGAGCGAAAGAAAATACAAGACTGCAAGACACACGAGAAGACATTGGGAAATAAAATAGCAATAAGAAGCCTTAATCCGTTATTTAGTATACTCTTTGTGAAACGAAATATGTATATTTTTAAAGTGCACTCTTTTTCTCTCTTTAGCTTTTTTTTTCAAAGAGATATACAAAATGTTATAAAACTGTAATGGATCCAAAAAATATGAAATTTTTTATTAATATCCGCAAATAATGTTATACTCTATTTTGGCCTCTTCTTGTAATCTATTTTGAAAGATAGATAATTTGTTTTCAAAAGTGTCTCAAAATTATATTTCAGGGAAAAACTCACACAAAAATAGATATACAAAATGTTATAAAATTGGATTCGATCCAATAAAAAGGAATGATATTGACATTTGTATATTGCATGTTTATTTGCATTAGGTACATAATGACCTATATTATCTATACTGTTAGATTATAAATTATATATATTATCAGATTATATATATATATTAGATTACTAAATTACCATTTCAATATTATATTGATGATATTATATTACTAAATTACCCCTCCAATTGTATATTTATGATAAATAATTTGTTTTTGATGGGAATTGAACCATGACCTAGGTAATAGTGTGACAAATATTGACATCTATAGCCAGTACCAACTATTATATTCTGTTTTAATATTTATTGACAATTTAATCGTCATAAAATTACTAAATTACCCCTCATATTTTAGGATGACAAAAAATTTTATTTCTAATGGGAATTAAACCCTTGACCTCTAAATTAGAATAAATTAGAAATGACATTCCTTACCACTATACTAGACATCTATTTTGATTGTATTATGAAACTCTTTTATAATATGCACAAATACTCAATATGGTATATTCTATTTTGGTCTCTTCTTGTAATCTACTTGGTAAGGTAGACAATTTATTTTCACAAGTGCCTTAAAATCATATATCTGACCATGTTAGAGAAAAACTGGCGCAAAATAGATATACAAAATGTTATAAAACTGTAATTGCTCCATAAAATATGAAACTCTTTGTTAATATCTACAAATGCTCAATATGTTATCCTCTATTTTGGTCTTTTCTTGTAATCTATTTGGAAAGGTAGATAATTTAGTTTCACAAGTGTCTCAAAATTATATTTCAGGGAAAAACTCACGCAAAAATAGATATACAAAATGTAATAAAATTGGATTTGATCCATTAAAAAATTATATTAATATTTGTATATTGCATGTTTATTTGCATTAAGTACATAATGGCTCATATTATATATACTGTTAGATTACAAATTATATATACTATCAAATTATATATATATATATATATATATATATATATATATATATATTAGATTACTAAATTACTCCTCCGAATTGTATATTGATGATAAAAAAAAAAAAAATTGAACCATGACCTAGGTCACAGTATGACAAATGTTGACATATATAGTCAATATCAACTATTATATTATGTTTTAAAATTCATTTTAAAATTTAAAACTATCAACATATTTACTCCTTTTCAATTAGATTATTATATATAATAAGCGTAAAACGGATTTTTATTCATTATTTAACATTTAATACTGCTTCATTATAAAATTTTGACAACTTATAATTATATACGCATTTTTGAAATTTTAGTTACTAATATAGATTAAAACTGTAATTTTATTATGGTCCGATATATTATAAGTCTCGACCTCAATAGATAAATTTTATACGTTGATCATTTTCGAAAAATATACTATTAATATATAAAGTATTGAACCCGAAAAATGCAAAGAGTTTTCTCTTTCTATACTAATAAAAAAGTTTGTGTTGATGATTTTTACAAGGAAGTTGAAGTTGTCATCGTACAACTAAATCAAATATAAACTAATATCGCTTTGAATTTTTTGAATATCTATGATAAAATATTAAAAGTATTAAGTGTTAAATTATTTATGTCAAGTGTCAATTGTAAGGTCAAACGAGTAACTTATCACGGATGATTCTTGACAGGTATAAGTAATAGTTTTATGAGATAAAGTATATCCAATGTAAAATTATTGCATTCATCGACCGTTCTTAAAACGAGCAAAGTGGTATGCATTCGTTTAAATGGTATATCCACATGTACTAATACAACTTATATTTCTACACTTTTACTCTATTATACTCACTTATCAAATATTACAACACCCACTTAACGACTACCCCATGAACTACAAACAGATAAATAGAGTGCCAATGTTCCACATGGCAATAAAAATGGTAAAACGCGCAGAATGCTTTTCCAAAGTGACACTAAAATCATATTCTCATTCAGATATGGCTGACAAAATTATAATCGACGAAATCTTGTAGTTCACAAAGGTCGTGCGTGCCTACTCATGTTGTAATAGCAACCTTATAGACTGGGACTTTACAAAACATGTATTATCAAAAGTTTGACCTATTTTCAACTAATATATCGTTACATACTTATGTCTTTTCTTATACATGAATTACTCCAAACGATGAGACCAACATAATCGAAAAATAGCTAGAACATGCCCGTGCATCGCACGAGCTACAAAGCTAGCTTATAACCCGATGAACTACAAACAGGTAAATGGAGTGCCAACGTTCCCCCATGCAATGAAAATGATAAAAGGCGCCCAATGCTCTTTCAAAGTGACCCTAAAACCATCTTCTCATTCAAATACGATTGGAAAAACTATAACCGGCAAAATCTTGCAGTACACAAGGTCACGACTACCCCATGAACTACAAACAGATAAATGGAGTGTCAACGTTCCTCCAGGCAATGGAAATGGTAAAAGGAGCCCGATACTCTTTCAAAGTGACACTAAAACCATCTTCTCATTCAAATACGATTGGCAAAATTATAACCGACGAAATCTTGCAGTACAGAAGGGTCGTGCGTGCCAACAAAACATGTTAATTTATCAAAATATTTGCGCCTACTCAGGTTATAATAACAACCTTATAGACTGGGATTTTGTAAAACATGTATCATCAGAACTTCGACATATTTCCTACTGTCTTTTCTTATACATGCATTTCACCAAACGATGAGATCAACATAACCGAAAATAGCTAAAACATGCCCGTGCCTCGCACGGGCTATAAAGCTAGTTAAGATTAATAGGACAGAACACTGCGAAAGCTTCAGCTTGTTGCTTTTTTGAGATGAGCACAATTAGGGACTCACATACAGCAGAACTAATCTTATCTTTCCGAAACATTCTTGTGGCAGTATGCTCTAATATTTTTGATTAAAAAACCAGTCTATATAATACCAGTCTTTACTTCTATCATTTTTGATCTCCTAATCGGAGCCTATATATCTAGCTCTCAACTGACTGTCTGAGAGTTGGGAAAATCCTTCTATATTTATAAACTCAGCTTGAGCTACCGAAATTCTAGTTCGAAATTGTTTATAGAATCTTAACTGAATTTGGTCCAAGGACCAAATCCTAAGAACATGAAACAAAGTGTTCAGAATCACCTAGGTGTCAATGTTCACTTTAGCATGGTTCAAACAATCACACAGCAATATATAATTGCACCGCAGAGCGTAGATACATGCAACCATACATGATACAATATATACGAATCACATATACATATTATTTTCGCACCTACATCCATAGAAAAATCCATGCATCGTGGAACTTGTCAGCTAAGTAACATCACATCGCTACAGCCTACAGCCACTACAACTCCTCCACAACATCAATGCTCCATAAAACATTTTCATGTGTTTTAGATGTTTGAGGCATGCCATGTGTTACCGTGTTTCTCCATGGAGGAACACCTCCATTTGGTCTTAGAAAGCTTCCCCTTCGTGTCCGTAACCGCACTTGAAATCCATCCCTCACCGGTTCCCAATCTGTCATGGACATATCAATAGATTTTGGAACGGATTGCACAACTTTGTTTCCTAACATTCCTGGGAAAAGATTATCCGAAGCTGTTAGATATGTGCCATAGCAACTTTTAAAACGTACATATTTTCCTCCTGTTATTATCTCAACAGTCCATGTTGAACTTTTTGATAAACCGTTGCGATGTTGGGATACGGTTTCCTCATCGTCATATGCAACAAGAAATTTATCTGTAACTGTCCTGAGACGAATTGTTTTGGCTCTCTCGAAGAGGTCCATTTGATGTATCTGAATTCTACGATCCTAATAATTTGTCAAAGAATTCCCAGAAGCATAAAAATGTCAATGTGTTAAAGGTGTAAATGCAAACAAAATTAGAAAAATTTATGAACCTGTTTGAATTTCAATTCTTTTGTACTTTATTTCCAGAATCAATGGAACTGATCATTATACATAAAAACCAGACATGTGTGTGTGTGGAATTGTGGAAATGGTGTCTGCCTATTAACGGGAATGATTTGCAGAAATAACCACCGAATTCCTATCAAATAGATCATTCCTTTCTAAATACTTTTTGTTCATGAAAGCAAGTACCTCTATATTTATTCCAATAATGAAATTACAAGCTTACCTAATAATAGAATGGCATTTTTAGAATTTTTATTATAATTTTATGGATTATAAGTAAAAAACTTATGTACTGCTTTAGCTTTGGCAAGAGTGAAAAGAACTTTGCTGTATGTTCTCTCTACGCCTCAAATTTTGTTACAAGAACTCTGATCAGACGGTGGTCGCCACTGTCAAAAACAAAAACACACAAGTCCTGCTGACAATGCCATCAACAGTCCACACAGTGTTAAAAAAAACAAGAAAAGGGCTCAGGAGGACTGTCGAAGCCTCTCACAATTTTCAGGGATCCATCCAATCTGTTGTTCCTCGTTATCGTAGATCACCAGTTCATCTTGCATAGAAATGTCTGGCAATAACAAGCAGATCATGTATGTGAGAAATGCTAAAACAACTGTCACCTAGAAAATAAGTTACTAATGTGTATATATATATCCCGTACCTCCAATTATAATAGCGCCTTCCAGTCCTACATCAGCTCCATTTAGTATGCCTAAGCACACATTTCCTCGATCCTGTAAGACACATATCTCAGTCATGGTTTGTCTTTTAGTGAAACGAAGTAAACTGGAGATAGGTAAGCATCACAATATTGCTTACTGAGACAATAAGATACGCTTCAGGAGACAGCTGAAGCTGCACATTCATGGAATCTGTAAAACTCAAAATCAATGTCTTAAACAGGTTCCTGACATCACGAATGGAATTAAACGCTTTTGTGCCTTTCCAGCAGACAGGGAGGGTTTTATCGTCATTGGCATCTTTAAGTTGATTTCGGTTTGAATTCCTTTTTAACTAAAACCAAACAACATAAGGTCAGATTATCATAACAACCTTAAGTGCTCCTTTTTTTAGTTTTACTTCAACATTAATTACCTCATAAAGTAGAGCTTCATAAGCTTGAGAACTGAAGTAGGTGTAAGTACTTCCACTATCGAAAATTACTGAAAGGCCATTAATTCCAGTAGCTTGGCCATTAAATCGTAATTCAGCAGGTCCCAAGGAGTAGTGATTTCTAATTAAATCAAATACAAGGAATTAATGATACTGGTTAATGATATTAGAACAGATTTTACTGCAGAAAAGAGGTCCCTGTTTGAGAGATCTTACTTGCCAGACTTGCTTGACATTGGCGCCCAGACAATTTCAGACGATGGGAGAACATTGTCCCCCATGAAGAGATAACCTCCCCCCTGTGCACTAAAGCAATGACCAAATACATTTTGCATCAGACCAAGTTTGCGCAAATGCGCTAAAATGGTTGATTTTCCATTACCGAGGCCAAGGACTCCATCAGTACAAGGTGGATGCACTCCATCTGCAACTTCCTGATTGTAACCACAACTGCATATATAGTGTGCAATTAGAGAATACAACATTTTTCCAACATTCAACTGAAATTGTGAGCAACCAAAGCATACACTGAGAACTTTTGATATATATGTAAATACATTAAATAAGAATATGAGCAATTTAGTTACCCAAAAGCCAGACGGGGATGGATGGTGTTGCCATTAGTCAATTTCAAAGGAAATGCATCTCTAAGTAGTACACCCAGAGATGAACCATGATCAGCATATTTAACTTCATAGTCACATTGTTCTTCTGGGATTTCACTGGGTACTTTATTTGGCCAGTGAAACAGAGCGCAAAAGGGATCATTACATTTCACAATGTCTTCACTAGGCTTGTAGAGAGGGTGAGGTGCCTGCAGAAGATAAAAGGCTCTGGAAATCGTATGTTGTGCACAAACACATAAAACATGTTAAATAGTATACAAAACAAGTTTAATTTCTATTGACCAACAATACATCGGTGTGTAAATGACTGGAACAACAAATCCTTGATCAATTTAGTATGTAACGCTCACATGAACTGACTGAACATAATGCAGATAAATAGATAACTGACGCAGAGTGCGATTTTTGTAGCTAAAACGAAAGTATTATTACTGGAAAACATTTGGTGCAAGGTGCATCGCATTGGAGCCAGGTGACATCACTTCCAGTATCTATATCGAGGGAGTAAGGTCTGGGTGGATCGCCTATGTTAAGATTCGCATGATAGTACCTGCATTTAGAAAAAAACAATTTCAACATCCCAGACAATATTGTTCTGCTAAACTCTTTACATTGATATAAGGTTTACTGCTCAACATGCATGTCAAAAAAGTAATTAAATTCAAACAAGGTACAACACTGATTGAAAGTGAAAATTTTGAAGATTCTAGTGGACTCGGAGAACTTTTCAAGAAAGTTAATAAGAAATCATGCAGAACAGAGTAGTTTCATCTCACCCTTTAGGATAAACATTCCCTGAGACAGGCAAGACTACAGAGGAACCCCTTTGGGAGGAACAAATTTTCAGTGTTGCGAAAAATGCGACAAGGTACAAAATAACCCTCACCCTCTGCTCATCCATTTTTCTCAACTCTTGCTCAAGCTTACCACTTCACTTGGTTGTATGTACATACATGATATGTTTCTTGTGAATAGTGGATATGTAATGACAATGTCAAAACTACCCTTCTATGATTGGACTTGGAGTTGTTTTACATACTGGCATACTTGTCATTTACAGACTTGATCATACTTGATCATACAGTTCCAGCTGTGTTGTTTTGTTTTCTCTCTAATATATTTGTAGATCACCAGAAAAGATACTACATCAATGTGTGTGATACCTGAGCAGCTGCACCAAATTCTGTGGTAAATCTTTCTTTAATAGCATCAAAAAATCATCGCTTTTCTTACGAAATGTCGAGATTCAAATCTTGTCGAAGATACGGGTACGTATGTCACGTGCGAGTGTGTTTTACTATAAAAAAAATGATAAGCTTGAACCGTTATCCTCCTACACTGTGATTGAAGATTCCAAGATTCTTGTGAAATGTGGAATATAGGAAATATCTAAATTGCCTTTGATACAAGGGGCCATCGCCAAGTTGCCTCTGCAGTATCAAATGGCATACTTGTCATTTGACAAATTGATTCACATGTTCAAGCTGTGCTACTTTGTCTTCTCTGATCAAAATAGTCTCTAATCCGGTTCATTACATCGTGATATGTGATCAATGAATTGCGGTGTAATAATATTTTTACAGTATAGTAAATAGTGTTAGTTGTTTCGCTCATTATATGATCTGCTTAGGCTTTAGAACTTTGTGTGCTGACATCTGTATTGCTACTGCAGCTTACTCTAACATAAACTCCTCCTTAAGCTTTGGAAATAGTAGAAAGAACTTATATGATCGATTTGTTAAATTTTATTTAATTTTCTTTACGAAGACATATAGATGTGCTTCAGCTTTTTTCGTTACAAGAACTCTGATCAGACGATGATCGACACTGTCAAAACAAGAACACACAATCTGCGGTAATGATGCCATCAACAGCCCATGATGTGAATGAAAAACAAGAGGACTCAGGAGAACTTAGGAAGTTCATTGCAATTTGCAGGGGCCCATCCAATCTGGTGATTCTCAAGATCGTAGATCATTATTTGGTCTTGCATAGAAATGTCTGCCAAGGGAAAGCAACAAATTATGAGAATTACTACAAGCAACTTTCACTTAAAATTTTTGTTATCAATGTATCACTCACCTCCAATTGTAATAGTGTCTGTCATTGCAAAATCAGCTCCGGACAGAATGCCTAAGCACACATTTCCACGATCCTGTAATACTCATATTTCAGTTACGGGCTGTCTTCAGAGAAAAGATTAAGTAGATAGGTAGGCATTCTAATAATGCTTACTGAGATGATAAGATACGCTTCAGGAGACAACAGAAGCTGCACATTTGTGGAATTTGTGAAACTCAAAACCAACGGCTTAAATAAGTTCTCGACATCACGAATGGATTTAAATGCTTTTGTGCCTTTCCAGCAGACAGGGAGAGTTTTATCGTCATTGGCAACTTTTAAATGGTTTCGATTTATAGTTCTATTTAACTGAAGCAAAACAACTTACGGTCAGCTAATCATAACAATCCAAAGTGATATTCTTTAAGTTTGATTTCTGCATTACCCCATTAAGTAGAGCTACGTAAGCCCGAGAACTGAAGATGGTGCAAGTACTTCCACTATCAAAATATATTTCAAGTTCCTCAACTCCAGTAGCTTGGCCATCAAATCGTAACTCAGCAGGGCCCAAGACGTAGCTGATTAATTAGAACAGAAAATCAATGTTATTAGTTGGTTATATTAGAAATAGATTCGACGGTAGAAAAGAGGTTCGGTTTAAGAGTTCTTACTCGTCATAGCTTAATAATGGCGCCCAGACTATTTCAGATGGGACAATATCGTCACCCATGAAAACATAACCTCCTTCTTGTGCACTAAAGCAATGACCAAATATATTTTGCATCAGACCAAGTTTACTCAATTGCGCTGAAATGGTTGTGTTCCGATTCCCAAGGGCAAGGACTCCATCAGTGAAAGGTGGATGCACTCCGTCTCCAAAATCGTGATAAAAACCGCAGCTGCATATATAGTACGCAGAGAGAGAACAGAACATTATTGAACATTCTACCAGCCATAAACATCGTTTGTCATTAATTGTCACTTAGCAACTCAAACCAAAGCATATAATGAGACATCTTGATCTACATTCCCTACATGGGAAATGAATTTCTTACATGCTTATATGTACATAAAAGGCTGAAGAACTTAGTTACCCAAAACCTAGACGGGGAATGATGGTGTTGCCGTTAGTCAATTTAAAAGGAAATAAATCTCTGATGATAACACCTAAAGAAAAATCATGATCAGCATGTGCAACTACATAGACACACTGCTTTGGTAGGTTGCTACGGGATACTGTATACCCGTGAAACAATGCGCAGAAGGGATCATCACATTTCACAGTGTCATTGCTTCGCTTGTAGAGAGGATGAGGTGCCTGCACAAGATAAGGTTCAGGAAATCATACGTTATACATTTAAATTTTAGTTTCCAATGCCCAACGATATATCAGTCTAGGAAATAACTGGATTAACAAATCCTGGCTAAATTCAAGTGCGTAGAACAAACATGACAGAGCGGCATTGTGTCACTGACAGAGCGGTCTCATGCATCAGTAAGAATTCAACCATAATGCAGTGGCCATTTAAATTGGAGAACACTAATGGAATGCATTTTTCTTCTGTTTTTGAACGGACCAAACGCGTTTTGTTAAAGATCAAATTCCAATTGTGTCTAAAAGTTAACAAAATTGCCATGTATTTTGGATGATCTTTGATTTAAATGAGAATAAAAAAATTTCACCTAAATACAAGAAGGCTCCGCAAGAATTTGTCGATAAATTTCCATTAAATTGATTATGTTGCTTGAACAAATGCATTTTTCATAAACTTCGCGTATTTAAAATCTTTAAAATTTTCGCAAGAATACAAGAATCTACGCTGTAATAATTCAGGAGTGAATGAGAGTAAAGAGTGGCAAAGCATAATCAATATATCATTTGCGCAAGAATTTCCATCAATATTCTAGCTTTGGGAGTTTCTGAGCTACATGGCAACTGTAACAGATAAAGGGACGATCCCCCGCCCTGTCACACAACCTCGACGAAGGGACGATCCCCCGCCTCCTGGATCGTCTGAATGGAAGGAGTTCGATGACTTTTACGATGAAAAAGACTATTACCCGGGCTACAATTAGTGATCCCTACACCTTGGATAGCGAAGATAAATCAAATGATACCGACGCTAAAACTCTAGGATCAATATTTTATACCTCTTTTATGTTGCTTAAACACACATCTTTTTTTTATTTGATAGATTCTAAATGAGTAGTGCTAGAGGCACAAAATTTAGTACAAAAATTTGTTATCAAATGACATGGCATATGTGATGTGGTAATTTGGAATGTTTTTTTTTTTTTTGACAAACAAAGAGATTTTATTAACTTGCATCAACGGAATCATAGCCAGGACAAACCCCTGAACTGACACTACAACCTGAATAGAAACAAATAAACAAGCTAAACAAAAAGCCGCTTATGTTTTCAGACTGTTTAACATCATGAATTTCTAAATTCTTTGAACTAGAAATGATTAAAATGGCTTCCCGATCTATCAACCCTGCACCAATCCTGGAACCAGTAATATCACAAATGACCTTCACGTACGCACCACCTGTAGCCCAATGTTCAGACACACCCCAGCTATCTACATGCCGATAACCAGCTATAGACATGCCGCAGGTGAAAGATCTCATAAGATGAACAAATTTTAGTTGTGAAAAGTAAGCTCTTGCAATATCCGACACCAGCCCAAATCCAATGCACGAATTACAGATCTCCCACAAAACCACATAAATCATTTTCAAAGTAACGAGAAACAAAACACTTACCAACATCAAAAAAACATACCTTAACATCCCAATAAAAGGGTAACAAGCCAGACACACGCCAATAGGCGGAATGTTTTGATTGAGGTTGTTGGTGTGAATGCAGGAGGTCCACTTATTATTACAACGAATCAGGAATTGTCATGTGTATTTGGAAAGAATTTTGGGAACAAATTTTATGTCTCTAGCATTTTTCATTCTAAATTTTCGACATTTTGTAAAGAGACACAGACAATCCCATCTTTTAAATTATAAATCCTGAATCCCTTTTTATGGATACTAGCATATAACCCGTGTGAAGCACGGATCGAGAATAAAAATTAAATTATTAAAATAAAATTTGAATATTGAGTATAAAATTAATTAATAAATATTAATTTAAATATTTTTGTTAGAATTCAATGAGAAATTTAAATAAAAGTCTATAATAAATAAAGACTATTTAATTAAATAATTATGATAATCGAATCCCGGTGAAATCAAAGAAGTTAAATTTAATAAATAAATAACTTGTATAATTATGTAGTAGCAACAACAAATCCAACATGAGTTTTAGTACTATTGTGTTTCAATGAAAAGAAGTTTCCAAATTATTTCTATATATCTGGTCATTCCCGCTCGAACCCGAACAATTCCTCAAATTTCCGACCCGATTGGGGTGGTGAACATATCGAGATCGAGCAGATGAAATACAGATCTCTAATAGTAAGAGAGAATTTTTATACAAAACAAAAAAAATGAGAAAATAATTTCTACAAACATGTTTTTTACGTGCGTGGAAATGCATGAAACAAACTTGAAAAAAATTAGAATTACTCACGTAAAAAATAGCAAAAAAGCATTGTATGAGAACAATGTAATATTTGTGATGAGTTTACTTTTAGTACATAATGTTTTAAGTGTTTAACTATGATATTTACCCTCCCCGATATTAGTTCAAACAATCCTCCCCGATATCAGTTCAAACACCAAATTGTTGGTAGATTTCTACTATACAACTTGGCTATTGTTGACAATTAATTTAATCTTATAGTGATAATTATATTTATTTTGAATTGAACTAATTATGCATTAAACTAATTAAACTAATAATTATACGTGTATACTACGGTATACATAACATATTATATCTTTAAGAGGTGTTAGGAGGGGTTACGTTTTTAAAAAGTATAGATTAGTTTATATTTTAATAATAATAATTAAATAAATTTGGAATTAAGCTAACAATATTTTTAAAACTAATTAAGTTAATAATTATGTGTATATCGCGGTATATATGACATACCATACTATTAAGAGGGGGTTTTTGCTTTAGATTCAGAGATTAATTTTTGATTAAATAATAATTAATATGAAATTAAATCAACTATATTAAGCTAATTAAACTAATAATTATATGTATATTGCGGTATACATGGCATACTATACCATTAAGAGGGGATTTCTGCTTTTAATATAGAAAATATAGATTTCTTAAATTTATCAGTTACCAACTTACCATTATGCGTATTAAAATTTTTTAGGAGCAAAAAGGCATTGTATGGAAATAGTGTAGTATTTTTTATGGAGTTTACTTTTAGTACATAAGTATGTATGATACTTCAAGATTTACCATCCCGATATCAATTCAAACACGTTGCTCGTAGATTTCTATTATGTAACTTGACTATTGTTGACAATTAATTTAATTTAATAGTAATAATTATATTAATTTTGAATTAAACTAATTACGTATTAAACTAATAATTATATGTGTATATCGTAGTATACATGACATATCATACATTTAAGAGGGGGTTATACTTTTAAAAAGTATAGATTAGTTTTTATATCTATATAAATTATAACGCCTGAATCCATATTGCAGCTTATTTTACTTCCCCGTCCCTTTACTTTTCTATATATTACTGGAAATGCCATTGAGTTTATAGTTTTTTTTCGTTTTTATACGTATATTTATTGTATTTATACGTATTTTGAAGGTTTAATACGTATATCATACGTACTTGCCTTTATGTCCTAACAGTAACACATTCAATTTTTTTTCTCCCCCCACGTGCAAATCCCAGTACATCTCTCCTCCCCCGTCTGATGTGATTTTGTTGTACTATTGTCGGCCCCCGTGCAATTAAAATAACAATATTTGTCCCAACTCCACCTTATCTTTCTTCTTTTGTACTCTTTGTTCCATGTAACTTTTAAATTCAAATTTTTTGTTTCCTCCAAAATTGAAATAGGCTGCTCAATTTTCATCCTGGCGGCTCTTTCTTCTTTTCTGTATTAGGTACAATATATATTTATTATTGAACTGTAATTGAAGGTTTATTTTGTATGTGTGAATGTTTGTGAGATATAAATTAAGAGTTCATGATGTATAGATTTAATCTGTTTGTTATATAGTTGTTTAATTGTTACTTAACCTAATGTAAAAGTTTGTAATTTGAATAGGTTTGAAGTGTATTATGTTTTCAAAACATGGTGAGATGTATAGGGCCGGAATTAGCAAATCTACCCTTTATAATACAGATCGCATGCTTTTACGGGATCACCCCATCTGTTCGAAGAATGTTACCGATGATAAATGGTGAAAGAAATGGTGACACGCATAGTTCCGGAGTTGAAAAGTCTACCCTTTTTATAAAAGAGCGTGTTCCTTTACGTTATCATCCCATGTTTCCGAAGAATCTTACTGATGGAAATGATGCCATGAATGGTTAGTCTGTTATTTTTAACTTTTTGGGAAAATAGTGTCTGTGGTGTTTATTTTGTTAATTTCTGTTTAGTGATGGTATCTACAGGTGTAATTAGTCACAGCTGCAATAGGAGTAGACAAGTTCTCGGTGATATCTCAAATTTGTTAGAGACATGTAATGTGAGGAGAAGTAGTGAAACTAATCAAAAATCAATTGGGCCTACTCCTGGTGTGCAATCTTCAATTTTATCAAAATGACCTTTTTTATTGTTTTTTTGTTATGCTTACTATCACAGTTGACGACGTTGTTTATACAGATATTAATGAGCCTCCGTCAGTTCCCCGTAAATCACTGAAGAGAAAGTGCAATGCCGAATTAGAAGATTTGAGTCGTTGTTTTTGTTCAGATGGTTCATCATTTATTGTGACTGAGGATGATACAGACTATTCCCAAATAGGTTTTCGACGTGCATTGTACAAATATATTTTTTGAACTTTAATT
The DNA here is from genome assembly GCA_030848705.1 of Heracleum sosnowskyi. Classification (NCBI taxonomy): domain Eukaryota; kingdom Viridiplantae; phylum Streptophyta; class Magnoliopsida; order Apiales; family Apiaceae; genus Heracleum; species Heracleum sosnowskyi. Next base: position 34,419 of record JAUIZM010000228.1, on the reverse strand, counting down.
AAATACTTATATTGCTTTTACTATGTGCAGAGAATTCGCGTATTGTTGGTTTTGATAATTGCGAAGAAGGTTTACTGAGTGATGATGAATTAGATGATGAAACTGGAACGAACTCTGTGAGAGTTGATAATCTTCAAACAAATTATGGTACAGTATTTACATTTTACGAAAAAGTTTATGTTAGTAAATTACATTTGTTACTGTATAAACAATTTTTTGATATCAAATATTAATCAACCTCATAAAATTCTATTTAAATGAAGCCGAAGATGTCCCATTTGATGATGTAAATGACATGAAAAAGATACCAGGTATTTAAACATAAATCTTTTGGTTGATAGTTTGTGTGTATTTTCCCAAAGACTTTAAGAAATTACACAGCTAAAGTAAAGTTCATATAATAAAAAATTGCAGGATATGTGAGTTTAGGACCTCCATCAGTGAAATGTGAGTTTTGTCAAGCATATATGTGGAAAGAATAAAGGGTTAACAAAAACAACAAACATGGGAAGCCTGTTTTTTCGCTATGTTGTCGTAAAGGTCAGATAAATCTACCCAAGGCCCCTCCCACTCTTTCCTACCTTTGGCAGTTATACAATGATCCCAAAAAAGGTCCATTATTTCGTAGATGCTCCCGTATGTACAACAGTATGTTCTCTTTTACTTCAACCGGAGGTAATATTGATCATTCTGTAAATAATGGAGGTGGACCATATGTATATCGTTTAAATTGTCAAAATCATCATGTTTTTGGGTCTTTGATTCCTAACGATGGCGAAACTCCCAAATTTTGTCAGCTATATATATATGATACTGAAAATGAAGTTTTGAATAGAATGCAGTGGATGGATATTGACGACCATGATAAGATCAATTCTGAAATAGTGGAAGGATTGATGAAAATGTTGGATGATACGAATGAATTAGTAAAAAAATTTAGGGTTGCGCGTGACCGATTTAAAGACTCTCCGTATGTTGATTTGAAGATAGTTTTGAAGGTTTGTCGGTCCCAAAGTGGAAGGGAAAATAACATTGGCCCATCTAATGAAGTTGCTGCTATTATGGTTGGCGGGGTGGAGGACCCTTCTGCATCACGTGATATTATTCTTGACCGTACTATTGGTGGTCTTAAACGAATTACAAACATTCATCCCAAACTAATGGCTCTCCAATATCCTATATTGTTTCCAAATGGTGAAGATGGATTTCATAATAAGATTAAATATGCAAGGACAGAAGAGACTAAAGGGAAGAAACGTCAGAAATGTACGATGATGGAATTCTACTCATACAAATTCCAAGTTCGAACTAATGAAGGTTTTTTGCGTAGAATGTTTTGATTTATTAAAGTTATCATGTTTGTTGGAGTTACTAACATTACCTTTCATATTTGGAAATTTAAAATTGTAGGCATGACTCCCCGTTTAGGCGGTCGATTATTTCAGCAATACATTGTGGACGCTTTTTCAGCTATTGAACAATCAAGATTATGGTGGTTTCGGACGCACCAGACGACTTTGCGAAATGATTTGTATAGTCACATTTGTGATTATTTGCGTAAAGGTGATACTGATGCCGCTAATGTTGGCAAAAGTTTCATACTTCCAGCTGGTTTTGTTGGTTCAAAACGCTACATGCAACAGAATTTCCAAGATGCGCTTGCTGTATGTCGTCATGTGGGACATCCTGACATATTTCTTACAATGACTACTAATTCTATGTGGGAGGAAATATTGGAGATGTTGAAGCTGATTCCTAATGGCTCTCCTGTAGACAATCCGGACATTGTAGCTAGAGTATTTCGTCTAAAACTAGATCAACTTCTTGATGATATTAATAAGAACTCATATTTTGGAGTTTGCGTTGGAGGTAATCTTTATAGAATGAAAGAATTTATTTGCATAACAATTATAGTTTTAGTTTTAATTATGTCACCTTCATGCAGTTATGTATGTTGTTGAATTTCAAAAACGTGGTTTACCTCATGTTCATATGCTGATATGGCTTGATTCTGCTTCGAAGAAGAATCTTATGGCCAATGTTGATAAATTTGTTGCTGCGGAGATTCCTGATCCTGTGTTAGATCCTACTGGTTATGCAGCTGTGAAGGCCTTTATGATTCATGGTCCTTGCGGTGTTGAATATCCAAAATCTCCTTGCATGAAAGATTTTAAATGCACACGACACTTTCCTAAAAAGTAAATTTTGTTAAATATGCCATTATTAATATTTGTTTGTAGTGATAAATAGTCATATGACATTGATTTAATTTATTTTATGGGTGTAGGTACTGTCCCCGCACAATGTTTGATGAATCTGGTTTTCCTCTTTATAAGCGTCGGAATACTGGAGTTACTGTTAAAGTACGTAAAGCAAAACTGGATAATCAATGGGTTGTACCGTACAACCGAGGGTTACTGGTGAAGTATCAATGTCATATTAATGTGGAGATCTGTTGTCATGCAAGAAGTTTAAAATATCTATTCAAGTATTGTCTTAAAGGGCATGATAGAGCCACCGTTGAGGTAAGAGGGCTTAGGAAAAAACAGACTCCAGTTAATGATGAATGTGTTGATGAAATTCAAGCTTTCTTTGATGGGCGATATATATGTGGATCTGAAGCTTCTTATCGAACCTTTGGTTTTCAAATACATCATCGATCAATATCTGTTGAGCGTTTGTCATTTCACCTTCCTGGCCAGAAGAATTGTACCTTCCGATCAAATGATTCTTTAAAGAAAGTAGTTGAAAGAGAGAAAAACAAACTCAGCAAACTTGAAGCATTTTTCAAATTAAACATTACAGATCCAAATGCTAGACAATTCACGTACGATCAAATTCCTCGGAAATATGTTTGGAATGATGGAGCTAATAAGTGGTCTTTGCGGAAGAAAGGATTACAAATAGGTCGTCTGATCTATACTCATCACAGTAGCGGTGAAATTTGGTATCTACGTTTGTTGCTTTCTAAAGTTCGTGGATGTACTTCTTTTGAATCATTACGAACGGTGAATGGAGTACTTTATTCTTCCTATCATGAAGCTTGCAAAGAATTGGGTTTGCTTGAAAATGATGATGAATGGCATGAGGTGCTAACTGAATGTTCAAAATGTGGTTTCCCACCACAAATTAGACAATTATTTGTACACATAATTGTCAATTGTCAAGTTACTGATGTGTGTCAGTTGTGGTTGAGTCATTGTAAAGTAATGGGAGATGACATTTTGATCATGAAGCGTCGCTCAAGTGGAAATAACTACCTCAAATTATCGGAGGAAGAGATACAATTATATGCACTTGGTGGTTAGTGTTAGTTTTTATATTAATTATTTCCTAAAACGTTAGTTAATTTTATATTATATGAGCTTTGTTAAATTTAAAAATGTATATGTGTAATCTTAACTTTAATGCAGAAATTGATCGTTTGCTCAAGGCCCTTGGGAAAAGCTTGAAAGATTATCCGCAGATTCCTCAGCCTCCGCCACAGTATTTGAACAATGGTGTTAACAATTTGATATTGGAAGAAACAAGTTACAACAAAGATGAAATGGAATCAGAATTCAAGCAACTTTTATCTAATTGCAATGAAGAACAAATGGTTGTGTACAACGCTGTATTACATTCTATTGATAATCGTCAAGGTGGATTTTTCTTTGTTTATGGTAGTGGTGGATGCGGCAAAACCTATCTTTGGAGAACTTTGATTTGCAAAATGAGAGCTTCAGGTAAGATTGTTTTACCTGTTGCATCTTCCGGTATTGCATCCACTGTACTTCCAGGTGGTAGGACAGCACACTCACGTTTTAAAATTCCCATTTTGCTTGATGATTATTCTTTATGTGGTATTGGGCATAACTCTGATTCAGCTGAACTAATAAGACATACAAGTCTTATTATTTGGGATGAAGCACCAATGCAACATCGATATGCTTTTGAATGTTTAGACCGTTCTTTAAGAGATTTAATGAAAGTACAAGATCGTAGACGTTTTCATAAGCCATTTGGAGGGATAACTGTCTTACTTGGTGGCGATTTTAGGCAAATTCTTCCTGTTATTCCTTACGCCTCTCGTGGTGAAGTTGTTTCTGCATGCATTACCAGTTCAAGATTGTGGCATCTCTGTAATGTTTTTATGTTGAGGAAAAATATGCGTTTAAAACATGCCAAGACAGATGCTGAAAGTGAAGTTCTTAGCATTTTTGCGAAATGGGTTCTTGATGTTGGCGATGGGAAAATACAACATGCTGAATCTGTTAATTCTTTGTCCACCGAATTTGATATTCGTGTTCCTCATGCATTTTGCAATTTGGAGGAGTCTAATTCGGTTGAAAACATGATCCGTTGTATATACCCCAATTTTGTAGAGAATTTCATATCTCCAAAATATTTGAGTGAAAGAGCTATTTTAACACCCACCAATATGACCGTTTGTGACTTGAATTCAGTGATCGTTGAAAAGATTCCTGGGGAGGCCACATCATATTTTAGTGTAGACAAAGCGGAGGAATTTGGAGGGACTGATTATCAATTGAATCTTGCATTCCCCACTGAATATTTGAATTCTATTTCAATTCCTGGTTTGCCATGTCATGAGTTGAAATTGAAAGAGGGAGTTGTCGTCATGTTAATGAGAAATTTGAACCAGACTCTTGGATTATGCAACGGAACTAGAATGATGATTACTAAGTGTTTGAAGCAATGTGTACAATGTGAAGTAATTACTGGAAGTTTTGTTGGTACACGACACTTTATTCCCCGTATCGAATGTTGCCCCAGTGATTCTAGGCTGCCATTCAAACTTCTACGGAAACAAATGCCACTTCAAGTTTGTTATGCGATGACTATAAATAAATCTCAGGGCCAATCACTACAAAAGGCTGGATTGTACTTACCAAACTCTGTTTTCACTCATGGGCAGTTCTATGTTGCCATCAGTCGCGTTACATCTCCCGAAGGTTTAAAATGTTTCATTGATGATGAAAGTGGTTGTACAACGACTACTACTCAGAATGTTGTTTACAAAGAAGTCTTTTACAATGTTCCAGCACCTTAGTCATATGATCGTTTTGTTTGCCTTTTGTTAAAATTTGTAAGATTAATGAATTTTTTTTTTTTTTATTAAATTGTTTTTTTATTCAACTAACAGTGAATGGGTGAAAATGATAAACAGACGAATCCACATATATAACACATAATTAGTTTCCACATTACTGGCATATTCTAAATTAAACATGGAAAAGACCGTGTAGGTTACATTGATAATAAATAAACACACTTATGTCCATACACATGATAGGATATTAGATTTATGTTGTTACTTTGAACAACAATTTGGTATTACGGAGATACTGAAAATTTAAGCGCTGACCAACCACAAAATCAATTTTGCCGATGAAATGACTCCAGCCTTTTCCCAATCTGCATCGCTTCCCCTCTGCATTCCCTTTAATTTCGCACTCTTTTCCTTGATAAGATAATGTTACTGTTTTTCGATTTCTCCATTTTCTGTAGAAGTTTACTAGACTCCTTGGAATATACTACAAGTCCAATATTATGCATTATAAATTTAGTACAATTTATGAGAAGTACTAATTTAAATTGTAAGTTTAATATTTGCTACTTACCACTCCATGCGATTTTTCATCGAAATGTGAAATTTTTAGGCTGACACTAAAATTCTCTGTTTTGTTTTCAGAGTTTTCTTCTCCTGATAGTGCAGGCAACGATTCTATAACAACATGATTATATTAATTTTTGGAAGTTTGAGATTAATCATAAAGAACCTATAATATGTCATAGTCTCCATACCTTCTACCATATCATAGTCTCCAGAAGAAATATGCTCCTTTCCATACATTCCTTCTGTGTTTATGTAACAAAGAGAAACACAGTCATGTAAATTTGCCAACAAAAAGAACAATAGAGATTATTCTTGAAATTTTTTACCTTCATGTACCTCCACTGCATTTGAAACAGACATGTAATTTCCAACAGTACTCTCCATTACCACTTCCTCCAGTAATAGTTTATTCGTTCTATCATATAGGATATCCACTCCATTTGGACCCAAAATGGACAAATAAAAAGTAGATTCTCCAAAGTACTCAAACACCAACATAGATTCAGGTTTAATTGAGTAGAAGTTTTGCAATCTCTGCAAGCCAAAAATACAATTTTTTCTTACACATAAAGCAGTTATCCACACATATCTATCTGCCATCCAAAGTTTCACAGCATTGCCTAATTGACTTTCGTACTTTTCCATGAACAACCTAGGAAAGACCTGCAAGTAATATGAATTTCCATTATTAAACAATTTGCAGCAGCCAAAATATGTTATTATTTTCAAAAAATAATGGGTAAAAGTTTTCTATTGTTTTTTACAATTTCTCCCTTTTGCAAAGAATCTTTGTTACAAATGTGCAAGAAGCATGTCCTGGATTTTTGAAGTTCATGTCCTGGTAAGAAGAATCACAATGTTACTCTTAAACACTCTTAAAGTACATATAGAAGGTAAATTCTTAATTCATTAGTTACCTTTTGGAGGATTCCAGTTGGAAACATCTTTCAACTTGAAGATAGCTACTTGGAAAGAATTTTTTTTGTTTGTGTTGTTAAAGATGCAAATGTCACCTTCTGATAAATTAGATTCTTTTGCAAAATCATTCCAACAATTTCCAAAACTCCAATTTCCATTGTCCTCTACCAAATCAATTTTCCACTTTTTTATGACAAAGCCAACATCTACATAACCCATATTTTTATCAATGTTTAGTTTTGTCATTGCCTCCTTTGATAAAACCTGTTCATGGAAAAGAACACAATTTATAGATGAAGTCAGTACATAAATCAGAATAAATTGCAAAACTAAAATTTTATCTTGAAGTTACCTGATGTAAATCTTTAATTTCCAAATGTTTTCTGTCAATCTTCATCTCCCAGAGTTTATCACTGTTATTGTACGCATTGAAGTTTAATGCAGCGGCTAATATCTCCAATTCAAATTTAGATTGCGTTAATAAATTTCCGTGGCTACACATCAAGTTTTCCGTTGGTATTGCTGATTTCTTTGATGGTATGCTACCTAATGCATATTCAATCTCCACCGCATAACAATTGAAAATGTGAACATTAAAATGCGAACCACCGGTGTATTGCAGTAGAGGTAAATTGTATTGTTTCAACCCATAGAAAGAAATCATGCATTGTAACCCTTCAATGGTTCCCGAACTTTTTACAAATGTTCCCGGCCACATTACACCAGATGGTACATATAGATACACTTTGTTTGGTAATTTCTCACCATATTGCTCTATGAACTCCCTAGGTAGTACCTATGAATTATAATCTTTCTATTAATAATAGCTCAACATAGGCCAATTAATTGGGGGGACATTTTATTCATACTAAATTGACAAGACATTTTAATGCATTTGAAATGTCCAAATTGCCCTTATATTTATTATTCTTAAAAAAATTGATATTGAGTGGATTCGAACTTGGGTCTCCACAATAACTTGCACCTCCTCTTACCACCACACCACTCAATTATATGAGTTGTAAATTACACACATCATATGTGTGTGTCGTGTGAGTAAAGAAATATTTGGTATTATTATTATATATCTATTTTATTATAGCCCAATAAAAACAATGATTCATGAGACATTTAATCTAATCTAAATTGGCGAGACATTTTATTTAATTTAAAATATCTAAATTTCCCTTGTGTTTACTCTTTTTTCTAAAAAAATAATTGTTAATGAATGAAATCGAACTTGGGTTTATGCACTAATTTGCTCATCTTCCTACCATAGCACTACTCAGTCATACATGTTCTATATCAAATACATTATATGTATATGTGTGTGTCGCGTGAGTAGAGGAGTATTTGGTATCTATTATTATATCGATTAACATAATCTTATAATTTGTGAGATAATTTAACTATGAGATATTTTGTGCATGATTTGAACTGACTAACTTGCCTCTGTGTTTATTATTTATTAGAAAAAGTTGTTTGTAGAAATTGAACTTGAGTTTATCTATTAACTGAAACATCTTTATATCACTATATAAAATCACAGATTTTTAGAACTTCACGCGAAATATGTGAGTGTCATTTGATAGAAGACGTTTTATTTAACTTCAAAATATATAAAATAACTACGATGCAAATTACATTTCACAAACAAGAAAATGTATCATTCGCTCAATAAGCTAAATTAGTAAAATTGTGCAGGTTAATGTCTTGTATGTAAGATAATCATATTTTGACATAGATCTTACACATAACAAATATCATAAATATCGAATTTACTCATTTCTTAACTCAAAAACACATCAACCAAGGATACTTTTCAACGCTGACTATCTCACTACGGAGATCAAGTCCAGCTTTTGTACCCACAATGAGACGTCTGTCAAACGATATATAAATTATAATAAACACCGAACTACTTAGAAGTTAAAACAATTATGCTAGATAGTGACCCGTGCCTTGCACGGGTTTTCATGCTAGTGTTTGAGAATAGAGATACACTTTGTTTGACAATAATCTATAAGATGAGTGTAAATTTATTCATACCAGAATTCCTTTTTCATAGCTTCTAGCCGAATGTAGGCACATAAAATTTACTTGCAAAACTTGATCACTCATACTGATGTACCTAATATCCATGAAGCAATTACACTAAATTAGAGCAGTAAGACAATATATCTTGCATATGTATTGAATATAATACCCAATATGACGATTACTATGGTTAAATATATTGATGGATATCCAATTAGAAGCATAAAGCAAAAGAAACTATTTATACATGTAAAGAATCATCCCTAAATTACAACTCTACAAACATGTACTAAAATCAAATAGGAAGAGAAAAGAATTGACATACCTTATGAGAGCATACAAAGATTCTGAATTAGTCTTTAAACACGCCACACAAAGAGTAACAAATCTATAAGAAGAGTAGTATGTATACTGAAATCACTTTATAACACTGTTAATGGTTTATGCGCATTTGTGATTGATTTTTTTTCATGTAATGACTTCGTACTGAATTTTATTATACTTTTACGTTACTACGATCCTGCTATACATAAAGAAGTACCGATTTAATAGATTTACAAATATTCGGACTCGCCTTATGAGAGCAGGAAAATGTGTCCACGTGCACAGTATCATTAAAGACGGTAATATTAAAATAGTTGGGTGTATTATTTAGTTGAAACTTTTCATGCCCGTTACTAATATTAAATTACAGTAAGTAAAGGATGTAATGACATACAGATGTGTTGTTGACAATTACGCGTGCAGAGGTTTTTAATAAAAATTTTAGAAAAAACTTAAATATGCAGTTCTCTCTCTTTCCATCATACAGTCACATCCTATAGCTCTAAAAAGGTAACCATGCAGATGTAGGTAACTAATGAGTTGCACAGTTTACTCTGTTTGATGCTTTTCCCAATGTAAAGCATGGCACCTGCATAGAGTATAATATAGTCAAGATATTTCACTATTCCACTTAGATTGTGTAAGAATTTTTACTCGCTTCGAAATGAGTAAACAATTTCACATATTTTGTAAAGTTCGACTATATTTCGAGTGTTGTAACATGTAATATTAATTGGAAATAATAAAATATAACTTAAATTTGGAAATTGTAAATATAATTTAGTTTTACATTTTATATAAATATGTTAGATGTTATTATGCATTAATAAATTAATTAAATTGATAGGTTAATTGAAATTCATATTAAGGAGCTTACCATAAATATTACTTCCTCCGTCCCACCCATTTGTTTACATTTAGGTTCGGCACAAAGGTTAACAAAAACTAATAAAGTAGTTTAAATGGTAGAAAAAGTGAAATTAGTGGTGGGATCAATCAAAATTTAATGTATAAAGTAATTATAGTGGAGAAAAGTAGAGGAAATAGTTGAATTTTATATTGTAAAAGTTTACTACTTTTCAAAAGTTTAGAAATGTAAAGAATCGGAAGGGACAACCAAAAAAGGAAAGTGTAAATAATTGGTTGGGACAAAGGGAGTACAAATTACACTAATTATATTGAAAATTGAAGATTGATTTAGTAAGATTTCAACCCATTAACATTCATGAATATCTTAAATGGACATGATGTTACACTACAAATGTTACAAAACCGAACAAAACTTTCCAGAAATTGTCTAAAATGACACGTGTTAGATTACAATTGGTTAATATAATTATTAATTAAATGGACCTCATGTTCATTCATATAAATCCCCCAATTAAAACTCTTTCTTTTTCCCAGTCGCCCATGCAACTTCAATTTTTACATGTTTTCGTGAATGTATTGTACTTGATCACATTTTTTTTTGTTCTTGATTACTAATACCTTGAAATTTCATACTGAAATCCTATTTGGTTTACTTTAAGTAAAATATTTTATTTATTTTATTATTGAATCGAATCAAAATGATATAAATTAAAATGCATCATGATATTCATTTAGTACGATTTTATCCAAATTATAATCCATTGAGAATTCTGAATGTCAACTGCAATGCCCATATATTAATTGGTTGTTCAAATATTTAACCAAAATTATCGATAATGCACTATTTCTCAATGTAAATGTCAACTGACACGTCGAGAAACAACTTTTTGATGAATGCAACTATACATTATACTTTTGAGAAATAGAATATTATTAAATAATTTACATTAATTGTATTTCAAATATAATTAAAATGACATAGTTAAGCATTAATAAATATATTTTATTATCACATTGAATCAAAATTATATAAATTGAAATGGAAATTCATTTTTTAATTTGAATTATTGTAGATAAACTTAATTTTATTTTTTCCTCATAATAATGATAACTGAAATTTTGATTTTATTTAATAATGTTTTGGTTATATTTTTCAATATTACGGAATCCCATGCTACACAATTGGTTATTTAAATTTATTATTTAATATATATTTTAAGATAATTTATAATAAATGATTACCAAACAATTAAATATTGTTTTAAATTGTAATTAATGAACTAATAATATTGTTGTACTAACGATATTCAAATACGAAATATAAAGTTTCTCTAATTAAATATTGGTCAAACTAATTATGTGGATTTTTTCCAAACCTAAATATGCATACGAATTCGATAATTTATAGTCAATTGGGTCAAAGTAGAACTACAAATGTTATCCAAATGTAAATGGATACCGAATATAAGGAATCGGTTATGCATAATTTTATATGTTCTAGGTTCTAACATGTTCTATGCGACAGTACCTTATAATATTATTGTATTTAAATTAATTATATGTAATAATAAAATTTTGTAATCAAAGAAATGAAATCATATCATATTTAATATTAAATAATAAAATATATTTACTTAAAGTTGAAAATTGTAATTATTATTTAGTTTTATATTTTATATAAATATGTTATATGTTATTATGCATTAATAAATTTATTAAAATTGATAGGTTAATTGAAATTCATATTAACGAGGTTACCATAAATATTACAAATTACATTAATTATAATGAAAATTGAATATTCATTTAGAAAGATTGGAACCCATTAAGATTCATGGATATCTTAAATCGACATGATATCACACTAAAAATGTTAGGAAACCAAACAAAACTTATAGGAAAATGTCTATGATGACACGTGTTAGATTGAAATTGGTTAATATAATTATTAATTAAATGGGCCTTATGTGCATTCATATAAATCTCCCACTTAAAACTCTTTCTTTTGCCCAGTTGCCAATGCAACTTCAATTGTTACATGTTTTTGTGAATGTATTGTACGTGATTACGTTTTTTTTGTTCGTCATTACTAATACCTTAAAATTTCATATTGAAATCCTATTTGTTTTACTTTAAATGAAATATATTTTTTTATTTTATTATTGAATCAAATCAAAATGATATAAATTAAAATGCATCCTGATATTCATTGAGTACGATTTTATCCAACTTATAATCCATTGAGAATTCTGAATGTCAACTGCAATGTCGATATCTTAATTGGTTGTTCAAATATTTAACCAACACTCTCAACAATGCACTATTTTTCAATGTAAATGACAACGGACAAGCCGAGAAACAATTTTTTGATGAATGCCACTATACAGTATACTTTAGAATAAAGAAAATATTAATAAATAATTTACCTTAATTGTATTTTATTATCAAATAGAATCAAAATTATATAAATTTAAATGCATCTTGATATTTATTTAGTATGCTTTTATCCAATTTGGAATTCATTGAGAACTCTTATCTTCATATTATCGTAATTAAGACACAATCAATTGTATTCAAAATATAATTCAAATGACATAATTAAGCATTAAAAAGGACTGAAATTGGATGTATTTAATTTAAAGTTGAAATTACTTATTAATATTTTATTGAAAATAAAATTTTAAATTTGAATTCAAATTTTTGTTAACATATCTTCCAATTTTACAAAGAACGATAATTGGCAACAAAATATTTTATACAAGATAATAGTAGAGGATGTGACTACACAATAAGACACAACTCCACAAGTAATAAACTTGAGTATTTGCAAACAGAATATCCAAACAATATTATCTATCTTTCATTTGAATCTTCATGGAGTATGGAAGCTTAGCTGACCTTGAACTAACAAGCAAACATGATGGGAAGATCAAAGTGCGGTTGGCAAGGAAATGGAGAGAAAGCAACAGACACAGTGGAACAATGAATGGCGTTCATTTGATACTCATTGATGAATATGTAAGTTAAAAACTTTTGTTAATTTCATACATTTCAGACTCATAGATTCCAATTTCAACCAAATTTATACATTCAATTGGTGAACACAGCACAAGCGTATGCATGGTTGGATCAAATCTTCTCTCCTACAAAATTTTGATAATCAGTTCGTTGATGGTGAGAACTATGAGATCTGTAACTTCGCTGTGGCACCTTATACTGAGAAGTATAAATGTTTTGAAAGTGATACACAAATCGTACTAACAAATGTCACCGTTGTTACACCTCTGGAAGAAAAATATTCGTTTATTCCCGACAATATTTTCCACTTTACCAATCTTAAACATTTCGTTGATGCTACTGAAGAAGATAGTAATTTGCTAGGTAAGCTTTGCTTTTAAATTTTTTCATAAACTGTTTGATGGATAATATTCGTTGCAACAAATAATTCAAATATTGATATTTCTCATATAATTGTATTGCACAATGTAGATATTGTTGGCATTGTTGATGACGTCAAGCCTATGAAATATGTGACGAACACAACGGATGGAGATCAATACTTTATGGAGTTTGTTGTTACTGACCTAATGTAAGCATCTAATTTATGGATCCAAAATTAATTACTGAATATACAATAATATACTAGAATATAACTTTGTTATACAGCCACCAGGTTAAAGTCTTTTTATGGAATGAGCTGGCTTCATCTTTTCAGCATGCCTTTAACCAAGCTGCGGATGAACCTGTTATCATTGTCATTTCCTGCTGCAGAATGATTCGCAACAACTACAATGGTGTGATGACAATCAAAAATATGGCAGCTACGACATTCGACATGAATGTGAATTGTGACAGGGTTCACACACTTCGGACTAGGTAAGATTGAAATACTTCTCTTAATGACTATATTCTTAAGTTTGTGAAAATTTTATAACAAACTATTTTGGGGTTGCAGATTTTGGGAAGTGCATGCAATATGGTAACAAACTACATGACCACCATTAGTCCTGTTTTATTGTAATTTTTATGTTTAAACTTTGTGGAACTTATTTTCATTTTCGGAAGTGATTATGTCTGTAATGAATGATGCTACTATTTGCTGTTGCTACTTTTTGTGATAGTATATGATGCATGTCCTTAGTTGACGGTTCTGATAAACTTTTTAATGGCATTTAAGATTTATTTCCAGGGAAAAAAAGGCAGATACAGGAAAAAAAGTAAGAACTATTGACATCCATGTGCAAAATGATTTAAATGTATTCTCTCAAACTTTAAAGTGTTTATGTGAGTCTACCAAGTGACCATAACAGTACTGTCCATACTATAACTGAAACTGGTAATTTCATTTCCTTCTATTCCAAAGAGAAAACAATACAATTCCAAGCAATTATGGCCTTAGCACTTTATGAAAAAAATTGCACTTCTTCAACCAATTGACAAAGACGACTGTAAAATCAACGCTTCATCCATTTTGCCACATAATCCACAACCATAAAACATACCCCAACATATTTCCTGCTTAACGCATTTGAGTTATTTATCTCAAGTTGTTCGCCCACTACGTTACCTCATAGATATTAAAAAATTCTTTAACTTTGTCCATTACAGAACTCTGTTGAGAATATTTTACTCATAAATAAATTTTAGATATTGTTGGAGTTGTTAATTCGTTTCAACCAATGCGTCACTTTATAAAAAGAAATAACGAAGATATGTCAATTATCAAATTTGTTTTAAACCAAAACAAGTAAGTAAATTACTAATTCTGGATGTTACTATATTGTCAAATGTCATTTCAATAAAAATTTACACTTATTATATGTTTCTAAATTAGCTCCAAGAGAGATGTAGTCTTTCCTGGAGAATTGGTAGAATTGTTCATAAACGATGTCAACAATGCAGCTGAGCAACCTCTTATTGTCATAATAGCAAGTTGCAAATTAAATTTGATGCATGGTACAAATCTACAAAGGAATATTTTAATAGAATAGTCACATCCTATATCTTGAAATTAAGCATGGAACTATATACATTTAATGAACTTGCATTGCACTTCGCCAGTAAAGTATTAAAAACGACATAGTGTATAACAATTGTGTAAGGATTGACCATAAGAAGACAACTATGTCGGTTAGTAGAAAGGTTTCTTCTTTATAGTTTGTACAATTTCCAATGTACCAATTCTGTAATAAGTAGAAAAATTTAATAACTTTGGTGGCCCGTTGTATAAATTTTAAGGAACGATTGATCCCAATAAATTCACAACTTCTAAAATACATTGTTATTTCCAAATTATTATTAATTTGTAATACAAAGGATCATGATATATATCAATTCCCTTCTAATTATAAATTTTTTACAATTTTTATTACGTTACTCAACTTTTATATAAAATGGTCATTTTGTTTTATTATCTAAATTATGTAAAACAAATGCTCTAAGTTAAATTGGTTGGACTTGGATCGAATTAAACCCTAAAAATGATTATTCAGAACGAGTACTGAAACGACTTGAATTTTTATACACCGTTGATTATAATAAATCATACGCAATTTTCAACTTCTACATGAGAAATTGAAATTACTCTATTCAAATAATATGTTGTTCAAAATATCTATTATTATATTGTTACATATACAACCTAAAGCTAGATACATATAATACCAATCTACCAAACCAAGTCACTGCAATAACTACACTCTTATCTTTATTGACAAAGCAACAAATCATCTTCATCTATACATTGCTTCAACTGGTAAAACAAGAAACTGAAACTCTCTTTTTCAAATTTCATAATCTAATAATATGATGTATTTTATATAAGATCTGTGATTTTGTTGTGTTTTAGGTTTTTTCATAAAATGACGTTCAACATTTTCACTCCGATAACGAATCTGAATTCTTCAAAAATCAAGTGGAAGATTCGAGTTCGGGCACAAGCTATATGGAGAGGCATCACCCGTGATACAAAGGAATTTCGTGGCATCAATATTATATTCATTGATGATTCCGTAATATGGATCTTTGTTTAGTTCTGAATTAAGTTTACTTCGTTCGTCACTGTGAAATGTAACAAAAACAATTCATTTTAATGTAGGACTCAAGGATTCATGCTTTCGTAAACGCAAAATATGCAGAAATTTTTGACCAAGTTCTTCAAGAAGGTCAGATCTACGACTTAACTAATTTCATTGTCCAAGATTACACGGGACTAGAGAGCCATCGTTGTGTTCGCTATGACAAGCATATTTATTTTGCTGACTATACTAAGCTTGAAAAGAGTACAAATGATGGTCTCACTATACCAAACTACAGCTTTGACATCTTCAGTCTAAAAGATCTTGAAAGTATGGAAGGCAATAAACGTTTCCTATGTGGTAAATGGTCTTTCACTGAGATTGGTCTTATATAATGATGTCTTTATGATTCTTTACTGTTGATCTTAAACACCACCTATCTTCCATAACTTTTCTGTTACTAGATGTTGTTGGAGTTATTAAAGATGTCACGCATTTAAGAGATTATGTCTCTGAGAGCAATGAAGACAAAAGACAACTAAGGTTTTCAATTACTGATGGCAGGTTGGGAGTATGTATTTTCATTGCATGTGCATGAATATCTACTGAACTTATGATCCAGGTTCATAAATTAAAATTGTTTACTAGGTGTCTTACTAAAGTCACGCTTTTTGATGAAATTGCTCAACAATTTGAAGAAGCTTACAAGAAACAAATGGATGATACAGTTATTGTTGTATTAGCAAGCGCGAAAATTGGTCGATATCAAGGTACAATTTTAACATTTTACTAATTTGACAAATTTTCTTACAAATTTAACACTAATATGAAATATGTATTGCATGACTCGAATATTTATTAGGGGAATTGAACCTATCGAATTATCTGGCAACAAGGTTTTACATGAATATTAATCATCCAATTGTCAACCAACTAAGGATTCGGTATTCATTTGTCTTTATTGTAAATTCTTATGTGTCAAATACGATAGAAATTAGTGGAACAAATTTCTTACAAGGTCACATTTCGGAAACATATTAACAGCTCTTTGGAACCTTTATTCTATGTGACCAACTTACTAAAGCAAATTGACGACACCTACAAACTTATGACTACATTGCAAATTAAGCAGTTGACAGAGCAAAACAATCAGGTTAGTTATTGAATTATACAAATTGCCATTTTTTTTACTATAAAGATTAAATTGGCATTCATGTTACAAAAAAAGTAAATTGTCTTATCCACGATCTGTAGAATAAAGTCATTTGTCAAAAAAAAAAGTAAATTGTCTTATCCACGATCTGTAGAATAAAGTCATTTGTCAAGTGAAGGTCGTCAAGATTCAAGATGAGCTTCAGTGGTTCTGCAATGTTTGTTTGCACTGTGATGTTGACTTGGAAAATGTTAATGGAAAGTGGACATGTCCACAACCAAATTGCAGAAAACATTATCCTTATCCAGATCGAAGGTTTGTTTCTTTTCTACCAAATAAACATTATAAGTTATTTGTATCCAATAATTCTAACTACATATCAATCAAATTATTTGTCAAACCAGATTTCGAGTTTGCACATTATGTGCTGACAACACGGGAGGAATTCCAATTATATTTGCAGACACTGAAGTTCGTCGTATAACTGGAAAAACTGTGTTTGATATTGAACTTGATCAGACTATGGTTTGTACTAAAACAATTTCTCTGACAATATGTTTCATTCATTATGCAAAATAATGTTATTAAACTTTCAAATATTTCCATACATTGTAGAGAGCGGATGACGGGAAGTTCCCACCAGAACTTCTTACTATCTTGAATAAAGAATACACTATAACTTTGAAGTTATCCGAAAGGAATCTCCGGAACGAATCTGATATTTACACAACTTGTGACATTGTAGAAGGTCATCAGCTCTTTGCAAATAAAACACCAAGGCCTGAGACTTCTTTGGAGGCGGAAGACGATACCACCTATATCGTAAAGTTTTCGTTTTGAAACAAGTAAAATAATTTAGCAGTATGTTATATTTACAAATGCAATGTCTGCTTTCAGGAGACTGATGTCGGAGAAACATACCCGCTGCAAGAAACTCCAAAAACGGCCAACTCTGGCACAACAAAGCGGGTGAGAAAATCTGAAGAAACTGAAGATGACAACAATGAAGACAATCTAACTCTGAACATGATGAAGACAGTTAAACCTAAAAAGGTTCAGCCCGTGATTTACTTCTTAATAAATTAGTATAACATAGATAGCATTTGTTCACTACTGATTCCAAATTGGTCAAACTAAAATCATTCATGAAAATACTGCAGGGTTTTGAAGTTGGAATAAAACCACGTAAGAAGAAAAGCCCCGACACAGAAAAGATACCAAAAAAAGGAAACTCCAGCAGATTACTACCACCAACGGATTGAAGCATTCAGGAATTTTTCAGAAAAGCATTGGTAATTGTAATATAAAATATGAAGCGTTGAGGTGGTTCTTCAGGTTCACTTCTGTAGCTACATTTTATTTATGGGTATAGGACAACGTACTACGAGTATGTCATCCAATAGTCCCTCTACTTTTGCAAGGATTGTAATATTTTGTTTTGGCTTATGAAATATTTTTAACCTTAATATTATATCTCTCTTCAGTCAATATTTTCATATTCATCAAAAAATTGGTTCTAGGGTAAAATTTTTAATTTAAACAAATTTTTGGATAATAAGTTTTAAATCAAAAATGTAACACTAACTAATGCCAGATATTGGAAAAAAAAACACGTATCTGTATGTATGTGGAGTACTATATTTTTTTAATATTTCTACAATTTTCTAGAATTAAATATTATGTTAAAGCGTTTGTCATTGTAAGTAATTGTAATGTTAATCATTGTACTTGATACAAAAGTAATATTTAATAAAAACAAATCATTTCAATGCTAGAGGATAGTAATGTCAAATTAATACAAACTGTATTGTATAATTTTTTCACATCCGCATGCCTTTACTAATTGCACTATTATCTAAACTTACTTCCCGCATCTCAGAGGCACAAATACAGCACATCTTCTTAGAGCAAACTATCAAAGTGGAAAAATGTCAACAAATCAATATCATTGCTTAAGAGAACTTCGACCCAATAGTTATAACTGGAAGATCAAGGTCAGAATTATTCGGTTGTGGAGAGGAGTATCAAAAAATGGTGAGGAATTCAAAGGTTTGAACATGTTGCTTTTAGATGACAAGGTATGTACAGAATTACAACTTGACGCAAATTTATATTTTGAATTTTAAAATTATGGCATTAAATTACAAATTCATTTTCACTTACTTCGTTAATTTTTCATGGAGAATCAGAATGGTAGGATGCACGCATTTGTTCCAGGAACAGTTATAGAGAAACATGAAGACAAACTTTGTCTGGGTAAAATATGTATAATACAAAATTTCTCAGTAAAAGACTACAAAACTGAGGAGACGTTTAGATGTATCAAAAATGATAGGCAAATTATATTGACAACATATACTACAGTGTCGACAATGGATGAAAATGATTTGTTGATTGCAAATAATTTGTTCGATTTCTCGGATCTACAAGATTTAGATCAAGTTGCCAACCAAAATGTCTACCTCACTGGTACATTCACTTTGTACCAATATATATTATTTTTCCCTTTCAAAAATTATTCATATAATATTAGTCATTTCCATTATTAATAATTCAAATGCAAATGGTAGATGTTGTAGGTGTTATTCAGAAAGATTTTCCATTAAGAAATGTGAAAACAAAATTCAATGATCAACAATTGCAAGTTAAATTCACAATTGTCGATGGAAGGTAAATATTTCCAATATTTATTTATTTCCAATAGTACAAGGAACAATAGGTTTACAATATAATATTTATTTAAGAAAGTTTAATTTCCGACATACAGATGTTCCGTCAACGTAACATTTTGGGATAGTCTTGCGGCAGATTTTGCAATTGCTTTAGAACAGATAACTGATTTCCCAGCTATCATTATTATTGCAAGTGGAAAAATTACTTCCTGGCAAGGTACAAACCATACTACTCCACAAATCGACATATCAAACGCAGCAGCTACAAAATTCTACATCAACTATGATCACCACGTTGTGTCACAATTAAGAAGAATGTATATTCTTGCTTAAACTTTTTTTAATGGCTTTTCTTACATCTCCATAGAACTTAATATAATATTTTACTCATGTTTTTGTTGCATTCTTCGTTACAGGTTGAGCACACCTATTTTTTCAAAGTACGACTTCTCAAGTCAAATGCCAGAAAATGTGGATACTCTTGAAGTGAAGGACATTAAGAATTTGGGATATGACTACAGTCCAAGTAAGTTCTCAAACCAAAAAATGTCCACAAATGTAATAAAAATTAAACTTATCTCTAATAGATAACACATTTAAATGCAAGCAGAAAGAGGTAATTGCTGAAGTACAGTTAACATGCTCTAACAACTTACAGAAGTGGTTCGAGTACGCTTGCTCATCCTGCTACCAGCCTATTGATCCGGTTGATACAATGTTCGCATGTTACAGATGTAACAACAGGGATGTACCACATCCTCAGAAAAAGTAAAATACATTTATACGATTATAATGTATCATTCACGTACACATCGACTAAATCCAAATTACATTTCATCATTACAGATTCCACATTGAAGTCGAAGCTGAAGACAAAACAGGTACTATTGTAATATCTCTATTCGATCGTGAAGTCAGAACACTGATTGGGAAAACTGCACAGGAAATTGTAGACGAGGTGAATGCTTCAATTATAACATAAAAAACAAGAGTATGAGCATAATAAACAAAAAAAGTTATAATGTTTTATTTTCTATCTCAGACACCAAAGGATCAAACTTTCCCAGAGAGACTCAACAATTTGCAGAATATTTTTTGCATGGTCAAATTACGCATCCGAAAAAGTAATGTAGAAAAAAAATCAAATTCTTATCATGCAACAAACATTTCCCTTGGATCAGAGGAGGAGAAACAGAGTATTGAGCTTACTGAAGATAATATGCAAGAATCTCAAAGCCAGGTAACATTTCAAAATGTTAATAACAAGTTTGGTGAATTGTTATAAACCAATTATTCTAACTAAAATACTTATTTTCAGGCCTCAGCATCGACATTTCATTTGGATGATTTCTCGCAGTTAAACTTTATTACTCCAGATGTGAACCAGGAAAAGAAAAAGAAGAAAAGGACTCCAAAACCTAACAAGAAGTTCCTTTGAAAAGAACGTAACATACGAATTGCATCTTTTGCAAGCATCAACTTTTAACTATTAACAAATACCTAATGTTGAAGTTTATTTGTATCACCTATGTATTATTTTCAACTCATGTTTCTGTCTTCACTATATTTCTGGAACCATCACCAATCCAGAAACAGTATTATGTTTTACCTGAGTTATCTGTTCTCTATGTTAAAGTTATGTGTAACATTTAACCTCAAACATATGTCAAAACATTGCAAACAAAAGAAACAGAAACAATCAACAATTAACCATAAAGATCATCCTACACTAATAAATTTTCGACAAAGGAGACAAATAGAGTACCGATGAAGTGGACGTTACTTAACTTTCTAGATACTTCTACCTCAAATTCAGGAACAGACTCATCAATGCTGGTGAGAACACATGTTTCACCAATTTAAAGCTTTAAATCAACCCTAAACTTCTGCCAAACTTCATGCATTGTCATTCGCTTCAAATTTTTTCTTTCCCTAACTGTCATGAGCCAAGATCAATTACCTTCATAAACTGTGATTGCCACTTTTTTACCCCAACTCTTGAACACATTCGTGAATTTTTGGGATATGTCCAGTATTTTTTCAATTCATGAATATTCAATTCGAGAGAATGAGAATAACAATTTCGGAGAAAAATTAATATTTGTTTCAAAATACATACCACACCATGACAGTAGTCATACATATGAAAGTTCTGAACAACAACTTCAACCTTGAAAACATCTTCGACAAATGTCGATGGTTCAGCTACCAACATTTAAATATTTGTTACTTCCTCATTTGTGACTATTTCAAAATTTTCAGTAGTACATGAAAAGATTAAAAGTATCATATGTACAAATCTGAAAGCATTACCATTAGAAGAGGCATCTCCAGGAAAAATAATCTCAACAAGAACAAGACTCTCATCAAAAAAAGCAACATCAAATGAAAGGTTTCCATTATACGTGAATAACATAAGATGAAAGCTATTCAAATCGCAAACACCTAACATTCAACACATTTGTCCAAATCCACTTATTTTGGGACCAATTCCCACATATGAACCTTGACAATGCCACCCATTACAAAGAGAAAAATGCAAATCTTCGGCGGTATCAAAACCCAATTCCTCAAAGAAACTTAAAGGTAGAACCTATATTTCATAACTACAATTAGTCATGATTAACAAAATATAAATATTATAATATAAGTTTAAAAACGAAGACAAACTAACAATTTCATCAACAACTGCTTCAATGCATGTCAGAAAAATTACAAACTTCCGTCCAAAATAACCTGTACAAATAAAATAAAATATTTCAAAACAAAAACATACAAACGCAAGACAACTATTCAATTAATGTGTCGCCCAAATAAATATAACTACCTAAATGAGGTGAAGGCTTCGGCAAAGGATCAAGAATCATAGCATAGTCTTTTTAAGAAGCCCAGCGGAGCGGGCAACATTCCTAGTTAACAATATTTTTAAAACTAATTAAGCTAATAATTATATGTATATCGACATGACATACCCCACCATTAATAGGGGGTTTCTAGTTTTAGTAAAGAGATTAATTTTTAATTTAATAATAGTTAATTTGAAATTAAATCAATTATATTAAATTAATTAAATTAATAATTATATGTTAATTAAGCTAATAATTATATGTTTAATTTAATAGTAATAATTATATTAATTTCGAATTAAACTAATTACATATTAAACTAATAATTATATGTGTATATAGTAGTATGCATGACATATCATACATTTAAGAGGGAGTTATACTTTTAAAAAGTATAGATTAGTTTTTATATTAACAATATTTTTAAAACTAATTAAGCTAATAATTATATGTATATCTACATGACATACCACACCATTAATAGGGGGTTTCTAGTTTTAGTAAAGAGATTAATTTTTAATTTAATAATAGTTAATTTGAAATTAAATCAATTATATTAAACTAATTAAATTAATAATTATATGCTAATTAAACTAATAATTATATGTATATTTAACGGCCATGCGCACCGGCATAAATGCTAGTTCCAATATACTAGGATCCCTTTAATTGCATTATACGTTTTATTTATAAACATGTAAGACTGAATCGAAAGAGAGAGATGAATGTAGGGTTACTGATCAGATAAGCTGTTTTTTTTTCAACTTAATACTGTCATCAAATTCAACATGCAACTGCAGAAGATTATTATATCATGTATTGCTTTAGCTTTGGCAACAGTAAAAAGAACTTTACAGATCGATGTCTATAAATTTCTTTATAAAGACGTATATATTATGTTTTTATGCTTCAATTTTTGTTACAAGAACTCTGGTTACAATGATCGACACTGTCAAACAAGAACTCGTCGTCAACAGTATATAATGTGAAAGAAATACAAGAGAAGGGCTCAGGAGAACTAGGGAAGTTTATTGCAATTTGCAGGGACCCATCCAATCTGTTGTCTCTCATTATCGTAGATCACCAGTTGGTTTTGCATAGAAATGTCTGTCAATAGCAAGCAGCGAATGTTTATGAAATGCTACAAGAAACTTTCACTTAAAAAATTAGTTAATAGTGTCTCCCTTACCTCCAATTATTGTAGAGCCTTCCAATCCTGCTTCAGCAATCAAGATGCCTAAGCACACATTTCCACGATCCTGGAGTGCAGATATCTGTGTTATGCTTTATCGTCAAAGGTAAAAAGAAAGAAACATACGCAAGCATCCTAATGTTGCTTACCGAGATAATAAGATACCCTTCAGGAGACAACGGGAACTGAACATTTTTAGATTGTGTAAAAGTGAAAACCAACGGCTTAAATAGGTTCTTGACATCCTGAATGGATTTAAACGCTTTTGGTCCTTTCCAGCAGACGGGAAGGGTTTTATCGTCAGTAGCATCTTTAAGTTGATTTTTGTTTGCATTATTCTTCAACTGAAACCAGACAACTTACGGTTAGCTTATTATAACCATATAAAATGCTATTCTCAGTAGTGTTTCTACATTACCACAGAAAGTAGAGCTCCATAATCTCGAGAACTGAAGTATGTGTAAGTACTTCCGCTATCAAAAATTACTGGAGGGCCCTCAACTCCTATAGGTTGCCCATCCAATCGTAACTCAGCAGGGCCCAAGGAGTAGTGATCTCTGATTAATTGAAACAGAAAATCAGTAATATTGATGAGTTCTATTAGAAACAGATTCTACAGCAGAAAAAAGGTACGTTTTGAGAGTTCTTACCCGCTTGACAAT
Source organism: Heracleum sosnowskyi (assembly GCA_030848705.1). Lineage (NCBI taxonomy): Eukaryota > Viridiplantae > Streptophyta > Magnoliopsida > Apiales > Apiaceae > Heracleum > Heracleum sosnowskyi. The sequence goes on along the minus strand of JAUIZM010000228.1, from coordinate 10,108 downwards.
GGCGCCCAGACAATTTGAGAAGAAGGGAGAACATTGTCACCCAAGAAAAGATAACCTCCTTGTGCACCAAAGCAATGACCCAACACGTTTCGTACCAGACTAAGCTGGCTCAGTTGCGCTAAAATGGTTCCTTTTCCATTCCCGAGGCCAAGGTTTCCATCAACATTACTAGTTTTATCTGCTGGAAAACCTTGTTGATCGTAACCACAACTGCATTTATAGTATGCACAGAGAGAATAGAACATTTTTTTAACATTCTACCAACCATTTATATATGTATATTATTAATTTCATGCAATTATAAAGCTGAGCAACTTAGTTACCCAAAAGCCAGACGAGGATTTATGATTTTGCCATTAGTCAATTTAAAAGAAAATGAATCTCTAAGAACTACACCAAGAGAAGAAAGACCATCAGCAAATCCAACTTCGTAGTCACATTGGTCTTGTGGGCTTTTACAGGGTGATTCTTCTGGCCACGGAAACAACGGGCAGATGGGATCATTACATTTCACAATATCTCCGCTGGGCTTGTAGGGAATATGAGGTGCCTGCGCAAGATATGAGTTTCAGGAAATCATATGTTATACATATACAATTTTATTTCCCATTGACCAACAATATATCCAATACAAATAACTGGATTAACAAATCCTGCCTAAATCTAAGTGCCTTTTAAAACACAGTGGGCAAACAATTGGATATAGAAAAGTAAAGCGGAGTGATTTTTGTAGCTAAAAATAAAGTATTACTCTTACTTTAAAACAATTCTGGCAAGGTGCATTACATTGGAGCCAGGTGACATCACTTCCAGTATCTATATCGAAGAAGTAAGGTTTGGGTGGATCGCTATTGCCTACGGTAATGGTTGCATAATAGTCCCTGCATTTAGGAATGTCAAATTCAACATCTTTGCTTTTCAAAAAAACTTCAACTAAAATCCAGTAAACACACACATCATGCACACACACATATGATGATCAAGAGCAGACTATGAATACAGACCCTTTGGGATAAACGTTTCCTGAGAGAGGTAAGATTATGGTGGAACCAATTTGATCGGTAGCATTCTCATGCTTCCCGAGCTGATCACTGGTAAAAGAGAAACATTGTTGAACTGTTCCAGACAAAGCCACAATGTACAATAAAACTATTACCCTCTGATCCATAGTTCTTAACCATTTAGTGCCAGTTAACTTGGTTGTCATATATATAGGCCAGGCCAGGCCAGGGCTGACTCAGCTCCAGAGCTCTGGACGTCCTTCCCATATTAACAAAAAATATATTTTTACCGAAACTTTTAAAATTAGTAAAAGCTGTTACGTTTATCCCTATTTGGTTGATTGATTATATTACTTGAAATGTAAATGTATGAGCAAGGAGGATAGTTTGCATTTCGCACGCTAGCCAGTAGCCAACGAATTCATGTTTTAAATGAACATTCATCCTCAGATAACTTTCTTTCGTGAAAATTAAACCCTTTTTTTAGTCAGTTTAATATATTGAGGAAACAAAATATGACACTGACAGACTCAGACATCTGTAAGTAGTTATTTCAGCTTATAATTGGCAAACTAAGTTGGTTTTAGATTTTAATTAGTGATAGTGTGTCAATTGTAATAGCCACTTAAATTAGATTACGCTAACAGAATGCTTCTTTCTTTTTCTTAAGTTAACAGAATGCATTTTATTAAAGACTTGTGATGGTCTTTGATTCCAATGAGATTAATTTTTTTACGAGAACACCAAAATCACACTAAAATAACTGAAAAATCAATAGAATTAAAGAGTGTTAACTATATAATTAATTAGTATCTCTACTAGTCTATTGATTGGTTAATTGAAATATCTACTCATGACATTGATTACATTCTAAACAAACTTTGTATACTTTTCTAAATATTCTAAACTCGTCTGAATGATGCTGGAAAAGAACTCCCATGAAGCCATGATCAACACTGTTAAAAACGCACTAGCGAGAATGTCCTCAGGAGCTCGTCAATGGATAAGTTGAACAAATATTTGCTCAAGACTTGGAAAGTCTATCGCAATTTGCAGGGACCCATCCAATCTGTTGTTTCTCATTATCATATATCACCATTTTGTCTTGCATAGAAATGTCTGCCAATAGCAAACAGCGTATGTATATGAGAAATGCTAAAAAGGAACTTCCTCTTACAAAATTGAGTTAGTAGTGTATCACTCACCTCCAATTATAATAGAGTCTTCCAGTCCTACATCCTTGCCATTCAAGATGCCTAAGCACACATTTCCACGATCCTGGATTAGGTATAACTCGTTATGCTTTGTCTTTAAGGTAAATAGATAAAGGAAAAAGATAGGCAAGCATTCTAATATTACTTACTGAGACAATAAGATACGCTTCAGGAGACAATTGGAGCTGCACATTTTTGGAATTTGTAATACTCAAACCCAACGGCTTGAATAAGTTCTTGACATCGCGGATGGATTTGAATGCTTTTTTACCTTTCCAGCAAACCGGAAGGGTTTTATCATCATTAGCATCTTTAAATTGATTCTGGCTTAAAGTTTTCTTCAACTGAAACCAAACAACTGATGGGTTAGTCCGTCATAACAATACGCAATTGCTTTCTTTCAGTGTTATTTCTACATTACCAGATAAAGTAGAGCTTTGTAAGATCGAGAATTGAAGTAGGTGTAAGTACTTCCACTATCAAACAATACTGGAAGGCCCTCAACTCCAGTAGCTTGCCCATCATATCGTAGTTCAGCAGGTCCCAAGGTGTAGTGCATTCTGATTAATTATATCAAAAAAAGAAAGTAATGAAATTGTTGTTTACATGAGAAACAGGTTATATTACATGAAAGAGGTATAATGGGAGAATTCTTACTCGCCAGACTTGCTTGACATTGGCGCCCAGACAATTCCAGAAGAGGGGAGAATATTATTCCCCAAGAAAAGATAACCTCCCCCTTGTGCACTTAAGCAATGACCAAATACATTTTGCATCACGCCAAGGTTGCGCAATTGTGCTAAAATGGTTGATTTCCCCTTACCGAGGCCAAGGACTCCATCAGTATATGGTGGATGCACTCCATGTGCAATTTCTTGATCATAACCGCAGCTGCATATATACAGTTTGCAGTGAGATTAAACAACATTATGCAATTAGAAAGAAGAAATTGAACATTCTACCAATCATACACATCATTTATTCATTAGTTGTCACTTAACAAGTCATGGGTGAGCAACCAAAGAAAATAATAAATACACTTAATACATAAATAAATTTAAATAAGGTTGAGCAACTTATTTACCCAAAGGCCAGACGAGGAACAGCAGTTTTGCCATTAGTCAATTTCAAAGGAAATATATCTTTAACCAGTACACCCATAGATGAGCCATGATCTGCGTATTCAACCTCATAGTCACATTGCTCTTCTGGGATTGCACAGGATACAGTTGTTGGCAAGTGGAATACAGCGCATAAGGGATCTTTACATTTCACAATGTCTTTACTGGGCTTGTAGAGAGGGTGAGGTGCCTGCACATAGATAAGATGTTCAGAAGACATACAATATTATTTTTCATTGATCAGCGATGTATCAGTATAGGATTGAGTATCTTAACTAATTAACCAATCCTGGCTAATTGAAATGTCTTATAGACTAAACTGACAGGCAAATATTCGATGTGTGTATTATTATCACATGAATCTACTCAACATATTGGATAGAGATAAGTATCGCAAAGTGATTTCTGTAGCTAAGAGGAAACGAATATTACTGGAAAACATTTGGTGCAAGGTGCATCACATTGTAGCCAGGTGACATCACTTCCAGTATCCATATCGAGGAAGTAAGGTCTTGGTGGATTGCCTATGTTAAGAGTTGCATGATAGTACCTGCGTGAAGAGAAAACAAAATAAAACCTGGCTCTAAAATAATGTATCATTTAATTTGAACTAAAATACAGTCAAAAAGCATTGAGGTAAAAGAGAAACAAGTCGTAAAATGATGGAATCATCTAGATAGAAAGAGCTCATGCTTGACAATCCACAAAAAATGCCAAAAATGTACTAATTCTTTATTTATAGGAAAGAATATGGATGATTCTGACTCAAAAGACATAAGGAGCTGCTGTGGGTTGATATAACATATGAGTTTTTAGACAAATTAACTAAGAAGGCAGGATGTTTCAAAAAGAACTTCATTCTCGAATGTCAACTATATGATAATCATCCGAAAATCCATTCATTTCTCCAAAAAGTTAGGTTTTTGCTAATAGATCAAATCCTATTCAAAACAAACCGTATCAAACATAACAGTCAAGTCCTGCTATAAATTTAATAACATATTTTATCTGGTATCAATGATAATAAGATCAATAATTTCAATCTCTTATCAATACTGTCTAGGAATTTAAGTCCTACAATAAAAACCCCACTACTTTAAAGCGGAAAAGAAAAAAAAATCAGAATGAACCCAAATTTAAGAATTATGCAAATTCCACAATAGTAATTTTACATTGCAAGACCTCCACAAAAATATTGATGAGTTAGTGTGACAGATATCTCTCCCCTCTTGGTACTTGGTAGTAAAAGACCGTGCAAACCTCAGCTGAAGCATGTGTGCGTGAGTACTCAAATTTGTGTAATCGACTATAACCAAAAATATATAAATTTCTCATTTTCTCCAATGCAAAGCCTTTCAAAAAACATTCTTACGATCTAACCACAGAATAACCCAATTTATATCAGATTAGTTATCTACACACACATATCTATCATGATCAAGATGAAGATCAAGATCAAGATCAAGAGCAAGACTACTTTGACTAAAATTTAACATTAAGCAGAAGCCCACAATAATATTCCTCCAATGCAAAACCCAAAAACAACGTTTCTCTAATGCACACAAATTTACACACAAAAATTATGATCAAGGGAAAGAACCACATACCCTTTGGGATAAACATTGCCAGTAAGAGGTAAGATAACAGAGGAGCCCAACTGATTTGTAACATTCTTGTGTCCCTGATTATAATCACAAAAACATTCTTGAATTGTTGCTGATATGACTACAAAGTACATCAAAACTATTTTCCATGTCATAACTCTTCTTTGATCATGCATGTTTCTGTATCTACCTATAAATCTATCAGAATTCTTAGGGATTTAGATGATCAGAGATGTTTTATGGGATTTTTTGTACAAGAAAGATGATCTTGACTTTGATTTACTCGGTGACTTGACTTGGGTTTGGGCAATTTATATGTGATGTGATTATTTTATGTTTAGACTTCAAGGTCAGGTGATGTAATTTCTTGGCAGGAGACAAACATACGCGTGAAGTGTTAATGTACGATGTTTCTTGTGATGTTCGCACGTTTTTAAATGTCTATATTACCCTTTTGTATTTTCTTTAATTTTTTGTTAAATAAAATGCATATTTTTTTTTTGTGGGAGGTGGGTTGTAAAGTTACGAGGTTTCAGATTTTTCTTGTAACTGTAGTATTGCTTGACTTGTAAAACAATAAGAGGTTGAGGGTCCGAGTCTCGTGAATAGGAGCAAACCAAGCTGTATGTGATTGATCTACCGATCTTAAACATAATAATGAAGAGCAGTTACTACTATTAAACGTGTGTATCAATTGCTGCAGAAATTAGCTTGTCACACCTAACTGCAACAGAAACACTAGTCAGATCATAAATCTCTCATCGGTTTGCCTTGCTGCATAGTTTACAAATCTTACTGATGCTCACAACTTGTACCCTGTTGGACCAGGTAACCTCATCAATTTAAAGTGTTTTCGAAGACTCGTCTTTCTAGGTGTCATAGAGTCCGAACACACTGCTACAAGCTTCTTTTTACTTTCGTTTTTGTCGATTGTATGCTCACAGCTCACTCTCCTCAAGTCAGCATCATCACTATTAACTCCAAGTGCCAACCACTTCAATAGAATTTACACAAAAAAGAATGGCCTCTGTATAAGTGATCACCAATATTGGCAGATTACATGGCATTTCCGATAGTAGAAACTTCCCCATTATTTGATATAAGTTCCAATTCGATCCTTTCTTCCTGTCCTGGAGACATGCTGCAATTAGTTATCGGAAAAAGTATAAAAACCTTTAAAGCAAGAGAAAGACAAATCTGAGCAACAGTCGAAAGCTGATATAAGCAACAGTCGGAAGCTGCTGCTTAGCATATGCTGCAAGTATTTAGCAAAAAAACAGCATGTGATGCAAGTAGTAAATAAGTATGAGTAGAAGATCAAATATCTGTGCGAAAATAATCTTTTTGGCAGACAGCACCACTACAGACATCGTGATCTGGAAGAATGATTAAAAAACCCTGCTCATACACTTTCCTTTCGACATCAAAAGTAATAAAAAAAATAGTAGCAAACTTGATACTACTGAAACCTTTAAACTGTTTGCAAACTGTCTAATAATCTGGCAAGCATAGGAAGATATACTGATCTTATTTGGCAAGCATTGGAAGAAATACTGATCTTTAACACCATAAGTTTGACGTAGCAATCTGCAAACCATTCTTCCATTCCCATTTATCTTATAACTATAACGGAATATAAAGAGCTACTTTAGGATCTTAAATACAATATATGCTCCCTGCATCCTGTAAGCCTCTTTGTCCTTGTATCCTCCTTAGAATTTGGACTATTCCAACATTGTCTACCAGAAATGTCAAACATTTCATAGTTACTCTACACACAGAGAGAGATCTGTTATTATTGTGGGTAACCTTTCAAGTAGAAAGTACAGCTAAGAGCTACATGTATAGTCCTGATAACAGAATGCACCATCTGTTAGTTTGTTTAGACTAACTAATGGAATTGCATCACGAAGAGACACTATATGAGAAGCAGAACTAAGTGCCAATAATTAGAAAAGGTACCATGTAAAGCTGGAGCATGCAGTGATTAACACCATAAATCGATTCTGAGGCAATCTCATCAAAAACAAATTCTGCTATGAGCTCCCTGAACTCATGTTATCGCCTTTTCCTGTGCTTTAAACCTCTCTGACTGGTTCCTTTACGTGCAAACTTTGAAGTTCGTGCCACTCTAATACTATGAACTTTGCTACCCTGATCATCCCAATGCTTAGCCGAGTTGTACCTGGTAATGTAACCTGAATTCCCACTTACTCCCACCCGAACACGATGGCTATGCGGTCTCAGTGATCTTGTCACATGGTCTCTTTTGTAATCTCTTCTCGATTTCCTTTTCTTTTCAATCTTGTCAACTTCATCATTAGAAATGCTGCTACTACTCTCTTCTTCTAGCTCATCACCAGAACTCGCGTTGTAGCATTGCTCTTCGACATCTCTTCTGCGCCGTCTACGATTTATTCGCTTAACATGACGGATCTTATCAAATAGAAAGTAGCAACAATACTCCCACATCGAGACATATATCGAAATGCATGCCCATACTATTTTGCAGGAAGTCCAACATATGCACTTAAAAATTCCCAATTCATATAGCAAATAAAAGAAGAAGAGAACTGCAAATTTAGAAAATAAGACATGCAAGTGATAATTTGATAAGAGACAAATTACTAAACATACGAATGTGAGATAAGACAAGCAATAAAACTCACCAAGGTAAAGTAGAAGTGCAACCATAGCAAACTTGAATAACTGGGAAACGCAGAAATTTTCGATATAACAAATGAAGTCCCATGTTGGTGCACATACTGAGCTGAATCACAAACCATAAAAATGAAATTTACAGAGCGTCTGAACAATATATGAACTCTTACTTAATTGGAACGACTAAACAATCTAATGTATACAAATTACAATATGGTTTGGATAAAGAAGAAGCAAAATATATCATAATGTTTGATCTGGAAGGAGTACCTGCAAGATTTTCCTGAAAGAAAATCAAGGGGGGACCCAAAATATTTTTGAAATGACTGAACCAACTCCTGATGCAATGCCGCTAATGAAACTGTCCATTACAACTGCAGACTCTCTCTCTCTCCCTCCCTCTCTCTCGCTCGCTCGCTCACACCCCCCCCCCCCCCCCCCCCCCCCCCCCCCCCCCCCCCCCCCCCCCCCTCTCTCTCTCCCGGTCTCTGGTGTGTGTGTGGTGCAGTGGTGCTCTTAATTTTCAGTGATTATAATTGAAAATCAATGCAAAGGCAATCCATGTCTAGGCAGTAACTGAAATTTTGTCATAAAAAACCGAGTGTCTGTATCATTTAGGGACAAAATCCTTTGTTTGTGTGTGTGTCTGTCAAGAACTTGTTAAAAGAATGAGTAGAATGAAAGAAACAGAGGCTTTGAAGGCATTTGACTAACCGTTTAGTAACTGTCTATTTTTGTGACTGTTTGTTTTATTCTTTCTTGATTATTCTGCCCTCCACTCCAGTTATAGAGAGATACTCTACAAATTTGCTATACTGCACAATTTTTATTTTATTTTTTTGGATAGATTACTGCACAAAATTTTTAATCAAGTCAAATGAAAAAAAAAAAGGTTCTTTATTACCATAATAAAACTTTTCCAAAATAAGATCACATACTAATTTATATTTAATTTAAATAGTGAATCATCACTTTTATAACTAAAAAATTGGTATATATAATATATTAACGACATATATTTATTTTAAGTATGTAGTCACTTTGTATAATGTTCAAAACCACAAATGCTTAGATTGTTGTTTAAAAAGTAATTTGTTTGTGAATTTTTAAGTTGCACAATAAAAAATTATCTATTTTATGACAGTATATAATGTGCGTGTTTGGGGTATCACAAATGAGTTGACATATTGCTTAAAATGAGTAAGTGTTATATAAGTGATAACTTGATGAATTCTTATAAGTTGTATTGATATTTGGATAAATTTACTTATAAGTTAATTATAAGTTTGCTAATTTACATTTTAAAAAATAATTATTAAATATAATGAGCTAAATACATTCATTTTAAATTAAAAAAAATATTTAAAAACACAAATGTAAAAATATAAAGTATTAAAAACCAAAAATATCAAGTAATAAGTCAATAAATTAAGGAAAATGTTAGTAGTTATTAACATTCAACTTATGAACATATAAATTATAAGTTGATTTATAGATTGACTTGACAAACACCCCTCATATGGACTTAAAAGTCATAAGTCGGCTTAAAAAACTTTAGCCAGCCCCAATGTAATCAAACTTTGTTTTAATCTATTAAAGGAACATTTAAAGGAAGAATCAAGAAACTAATATACTTTACTTTTTTTTTAAACAATATAATATACATTTATTTATTAAAACATTTAAATATACAACAAAAATATATAAATTTATTAAATACATACATAAACGCAATGACAAATATTTATAATGCGTTTTACATAACTACAGGCTTTTATTACTTACCCAAACATAGATTGAACTTTTTTTGTATAATCTACGAGTTGAAATAATCTTTAAATAAATTTTCATCATAGATCATAGATCTGTCAGGGGTTTGAACTACTTTAAAGGGTTCAATCACACTGCAATTATAGGAATCATAGTAATCATTGATTGGTAAAGTACATACTACATGACCAGAAAATATCACTTAAAGGCCTCAAGGACATTAGGAGGTGCACTGCTGACATGATACCACTAAAAAGCAAAGCATTCACCAATATCATAGCTTTTATATACCATCTCTTCACAGGAGAAGATAAGTTATATAATGACAAGCTATAAATTAGATGGTAGAAAACCAAACTACATTCATCCTGTTTTCAAGTTGGAAAAAACGATTATAACATCATAATACATCGATGTGATACAGAAGAAAACCTACGACTGAGATTAAATGAAAACAGGAGCTTGACGCAGAAAGTTTAGGGAAAATCTTCCTTCCAGTATGTCAATCCATCCTACCCTTCAATGTCCTTTCAGTCACTTCAGTTGGTGTCCTGGAACAATTCAAACAAAATACTTGAACAATTCCCGCTTATGTATTGACCAAGTAGACCATAATTATAACTTACTGTATAAGGGATCTGACTATCTTCAAAATTCAAATCATGAATTTGCATGAAATTTAGTTTTTCTAATATATTTCTATTCCATGAGGTGGAGTTGGGCATTCAGAACACATA
>JAUIZM010000222.1:10000-70664 GCA_030848705.1 Heracleum sosnowskyi | reverse complement strand
TCACGCGCTCAAAAAACAAGGTTCCGGACATTTTTCTTCCGATTTTTTTTTTCACGTGCTAAAATAGAGGTACAAAATGGACGTACGGACCAAAAAACGCGAAATTTCATTTCCGGAAATGGGTTTTTTCGACCCCCGAAAATGGGAAAAAACCCACTTTTTGGCCCAAAAATGGTTTCACTGGCATTTTCACGCGCTCAAAAAACGAGGTTCCCGACATTTTTCTTCCGATTTGTTTTGTCACGTGCTAAAATAGAGGTACAAAATGGACGTACGGACCAAAAAACGTGAAATTTCATTTCCGGAAATGGGTTTTTTCGACCCCCGAAAATGGGAAAAAACCCACTTTTTGGCCCAAAACTGGTTTCACTGGCATTTTCACGCGCTCAAAAAACGAGGTTCCCGACATTTTTCTTCCGATTTTTTTGTCACGTGCTAAAATAGAGGTAAAAAATGGACGTACGGACCAAAAAACGCGAAATTTCATTTCCGGAAATGGGTTTTTTCGACCCCCCGAAAATGGGAAAAAACCCACTTTTTGGCCAAAATCTGGTTTCACTGGCATTTTCACGCGCTCAAAAAACGAGGTTCCCGACATTTTTCTTCCGATTTTGTTGTCATGTGCTAAAATAGAGGTAAAAAATGGACGTACGGACCTAAAAACGTGAAATTTCATTTCCGGAAATGGGTTTTTTCGACCCCCGAAAATGGGAAAAAACCCACTTTTTGGCCCAAAACTGGTTTCACTGGCATTTTCACGCGCTCAAAAAACGAGGTTCCCGACATTTTTCTTCCGATTTTTTTTGTCACGTGCTAAAATAGAGGTACAAAATGGACGTACGGACCAAAAAACGCGAAATTTCATTTCCGGAAATGGGTTTTTTCGACCCCCGAAAATGGGAAAAAACCCACTTTTTGGCCCAAAACTGGTTTCACTGGCATTTTCACGCGCTCAAAAAACGAGGTTCCCGACATTTTTCTTCCGATTTTTTTGTCACGTGCTAAAATAGAGGTAAAAAATGGACGTACGGACCAAAAAACGCGAAATTTCATTTCCGGAAATTGGTTTTTTCGACCCCCGAAAATGGGAAAAAACCCACTTTTTGGCCCAAAAATGGTTTCACTAGCATTTTCACACGCTCAAAAAACGAGGTTCCCGACATTTTTCTTCCGATTTTTTTTGTCACGTGCTAAAATAGAGGTACAAAATGGACGTACGGACCAAAAAACGCGAAATTTCATTTCCGGAAATGGGTTTTTTCGACCCCCGAAAATGGGAAAAAAACCCACTTTTTGGCCCAAAACTGGTTTCACTGGCATTTTCACGCGCTCAAAACGCGAGGTTCCCGACATTTTTCTTCCGATTTTTTTGTAACGTGCTAAAATAGAGGTAAAAAATGGACGTACGGACCAAAAAACGCGAAATTTCATTTCCGGAAATGGGTTTTTTCGACCCCCGAAAATGGGAAAAAACCCACTTTTTGGCCAAAATCTGGTTTCACTGGCATTTTCACGCGCTCAAAAAACGAGGTTCCCGACATTTTTCTTCCGATTTTTTGTCACGTGCTAAAATAGAGGTAAAAAATGGACGTACGGACCTAAAAACGTGAAATTTCATTTCCGGAAATGGGTTTTTTCGACCCCCGAAAATGGGAAAAAACCCACTTTTTGGCCCAAAACTGGTTTCACTGGCATTTTCACGCGCTCAAAAAACAAGGTTCCGGACATTTTTCTTCCGATTTTTTTTGTCACGTGCTAAAATAGAGGTACAAAATGGACGTACGGACCAAAAAACGTGAAATTTCATTTCCGGAAATGGGTTTTTTCGACCCCCGAAAATGGGAAAAAACCCACTTTTTGGCCCAAAACTGGTTTCACTGGCATTTTCACGCGCTCAAAAAACGAGGTTCCCGACATTTTTCTTCCGATTTTTTTTGTCACGTGCTAAAATAGAGGTAAAAAATGGACGTACGGACCAAAAAACGCGAAATTTCATTTCCGGAAATTGGTTTTTTCGACCCCCGAAAATGGGAAAAAACCCACTTTTTGGCCCAAAAATGGTTTCACTAGCATTTTCACACGCTCAAAAAACGAGGTTCCCGACATTTTTCTTCCGATTTTTTTTGTCACGTGCTAAAATAGAGGTACAAAATGGACGTACGGACCAAAAAACGCGAAATTTCATTTCCGGAAATGGGTTTTTTCGACCCCCGAAAATGGGAAAAAAACCCACTTTTTGGCCCAAAAATGGTTTCACTGGCATTTTCACGCGCTCAAAAAGCGAGGTTCCCGACATTTTTCTTCCGATTTTTTTGTCACGTGCTAAAATAGAGGTAAAAAATGGACGTACGGACCAAAAAACGCGAAATTTCATTTCCGGAAATGGGTTTTTTCGACCCCCGAAAATGGGAAAAAACCCACTTTTTGGCCAAAAACTGGTTTCACTGGCATTTTCACGCGCTCAAAAAACGAGGTTCCCGACATTTTTCTTCCGATTTTTTGTCACGTGCTAAAATAGAGGTAAAAAATGGACGTACGGACCAAAAAACGCGAAATTTCATTTCCGGAAATGGGTTTTTTCGACCCCCGAAAATGGGAAAAAACCCACTTTTTGGCCCAAAACTGGTTTCACTGGCATTTTCACGCGCTCAAAAAACGAGGTTCCGTACATTATTCTTCTGATTTTTTTGTCACGTGCTAAAATAGAGGTAAAAAATGGACGTACGGACCAAAAAACGCGAAATTTCATTTCCGGAAATGGGTTTTTTCGACCCCCGAAAATGGGAAAAAACCCACTTTTTGGCCCAAAACTGGTTTCACTGGCATTTTCACGCGCTCAAAAAACAAGGTTCCGGACATTTTTCTTCCGATTTTTTTTGTCACGTGCTAAAATAGAGGTACAAAATGGACGTACGGACCAAAAAACGTGAAATTTCATTTCCGGAAATGGGTTTTTTCGACCCCCGAAAATGGGAAAAAACCCACTTTTTGGCCCAAAACTGGTTTCACTGGCATTTTCACGCGCTCAAAAAACGAGGTTCCCGACATTTTTCTTCCGATTTTTTTGTCACGTGCTAAAATAGAGGTAAAAAATGGACGTACGGACCAAAAAACGCGAAATTTCATTTCCGGAAATGGGTTTTTTCGACCCCCGAAAATGGGAAAAATCCACTTTTTGGCCCAAAAATGGTTTCACTGGCATTTTCACACGCTCAAAAAACGAGGTTCCCGACATTTTTCTTCCTATTTTTTTTGTCACGTGCTAAAATAGAGGTACAAAATGGACGTACGGACCAAAAAAACGCGAAATTTCATTTCCGGAAATGGGTATTTTCGACCCCCGAAAATGGGAAAAACCCCACTTTTTGGCCCAAAACTAGTTTCACTGGCATTTTCACGCGCTCAAAAAATGAGGTTCCCGACATTTTTCTTCCGATTTTTTTGTCACGTGCTAAAATAGAGGTAAAAAATGGACGTACGGACCAAAAAACGCGAAATTTCATTTCCGGAAATGGGTTTTTTCGACCCCCGAAAATGGGAAAAAAACCCACTTTTTGGCCCAAAACTGGTTTCACTGGCATTTTCACGCGCTCAAAACGCGAGGTTCCCGACATTTTTCTTCCGATTTTTTTGTAACGTGCTAAAATAGAGGTAAAAAATGGACGTACGGACCAAAAAACGCGAAATTTCATTTCCGGAAATGGGTTTTTTCGACCCCCGAAAATGGGAAAAAACCCACTTTTTGGCCAAAATCTGGTTTCACTGGCATTTTCACGCGCTCAAAAAACGAGGTTCCCGACATTTTTCTTCCGATTTTTTGTCACGTGCTAAAATAGAGGTAAAAAATGGACGTACGGACCTAAAAACGTGAAATTTCATTTCCGGAAATGGGTTTTTTCGACCCCCGAAAATGGGAAAAAACCCACTTTTTGGCCCAAAACTGGTTTCACTGGCATTTTCACGCGCTCAAAAAACAAGGTTCCGGACATTTTTCTTCCGATTTTTTTTGTCACGTGCTAAAATAGAGGTACAAAATGGACGTACGGACCAAAAAACGTGAAATTTCATTTCCGGAAATGGGTTTTTTCGACCCCCGAAAATGGGAAAAAACCCACTTTTTGGCCCAAAACTGGTTTCACTGGCATTTTCACGCGCTCAAAAAACGAGGTTCCCGACATTTTTCTTCCGATTTTTTTTGTCACGTGCTAAAATAGAGGTAAAAAATGGACGTACGGACCAAAAAACGCGAAATTTCATTTCCGGAAATTGGTTTTTTCGACCCCCGAAAATGGGAAAAAACCCACTTTTTGGCCCAAAAATGGTTTCACTAGCATTTTCACACGCTCAAAAAACGAGGTTCCCGACATTTTTCTTCCGATTTTTTTTGTCACGTGCTAAAATAGAGGTACAAAATGGACGTACGGACCAAAAAACGCGAAATTTCATTTCCGGAAATGGGTTTTTTCGACCCCCGAAAATGGGAAAAAAACCCACTTTTTGGCCCAAAAATGGTTTCACTGGCATTTTCACGCGCTCAAAAAGCGAGGTTCCCGACATTTTTCTTCCGATTTTTTTGTCACGTGCTAAAATAGAGGTAAAAAATGGACGTACGGACCAAAAAACGCGAAATTTCATTTCCGGAAATGGGTTTTTTCGACCCCCGAAAATGGGAAAAAACCCACTTTTTGGCCAAAAACTGGTTTCACTGGCATTTTCACGCGCTCAAAAAACGAGGTTCCCGACATTTTTCTTCCGATTTTTTGTCACGTGCTAAAATAGAGGTAAAAAATGGACGTACGGACCAAAAAACGCGAAATTTCATTTCCGGAAATGGGTTTTTTCGACCCCCGAAAATGGGAAAAAACCCACTTTTTGGCCCAAAACTGGTTTCACTGGCATTTTCACGCGCTCAAAAAACGAGGTTCCGTACATTATTCTTCCGATTTTTTTGTCACGTGCTAAAATAGAGGTAAAAAATGGACATACGGACCAAAAAACGCGAAATTTCATTTCCGGAAATGGGTTTTTTCGACCCCCGAAAATGGGAAAAAACCCACTTTTTGGCCCAAAACTGGTTTCACTGGCATTTTCACGCGCTCAAAAAACAAGGTTCCGGACATTTTTCTTCCGATTTTTTTTGTCACGTGCTAAAATAGAGGTACAAAATGGACGTACGGACCAAAAAACGTGAAATTTCATTTCCGGAAATGGGTTTTTTCGACCCCCGAAAATGGGAAAAAACCCACTTTTTGGCCCAAAACTGGTTTCACTGGCATTTTCACGCGCTCAAAAAACGAGGTTCCCGACATTTTTCTTCCGATTTTTTTTGTCACGTGCTAAAATAGAGGTAAAAAATGGACGTACGGACCAAAAAACGCGAAATTTCATTTCCGGAAATGGGTTTTTTCGACCCCCGAAAATGGGAAAAATCCACTTTTTGGCCCAAAAATGGTTTCACTGGCATTTTCACACGCTCAAAAAACGAGGTTCCCGACATTTTTCTTCCTATTTTTTTTGTCACGTGCTAAAATAGAGGTACAAAATGGACGTACGGACCAAAAAACGCGAAATTTCATTTCCGGAAATGGGTATTTTCGACCCCCGAAAATGGGAAAAACCCCACTTTTTGGCCCAAAACTAGTTTCACTGGCATTTTCACGCGCTCAAAAAATGAGGTTCCCGACATTTTTCTTCCGATTTTTTTGTCACGTGCTAAAATAGAGGTAAAAAATGGACGTACGGACCAAAAAACGCGAAATTTCATTTCCGGAAATGGGTTTTTTCGACCCCCGAAAATGGGAAAAAACCCACTTTTTGGCCCAAAACTGGTTTCACTGGCATTTTCACGCGCTCAAAAAACGAGGTTCCCGACATTTTTCTTCCGATTTTTTTTGTCACGTGCTAAAATAGAGGTACAAAATGGACGTACCGACCAAAAAACGCGAAATTTCATTTCCGAAAATGGGTTTTTTCGACCCCCGAAAATGGGAAAAAACCCACTTTTTGGCCCAAAACTGGTTTCACTGGCATTTTCACGCGCTCAAAAAATGAGGTTCCCGACATTTTTCTTCCGATTTTTTTGTCACGTGCTAAAATAGAGGTAAAAAATGGACGTACGGACCAAAAAACGCGAAATTTCATTTCCGGAAATGGGTTTTTTCGACCCCCGAAAATGGGAAAAAACCCACTTTTTGGCCAAAATCTGGTTTCACTGGCATTTTCACGCGCTCAAAAAACGAGGTTCCGGACATTTTTCTTCCGATTTTTTTGTCATGTGCTAAAATAGAGGTAAAAAATGGACGTACGGACCAAAAAACGTGAAATTTCATTTCCGGAAATGGGTTTTTTCGACCCCCGAAAATGGGAAAAAACCCACTTTTTGGCCCAAAACTGGTTTCACTGGCATTTTCACGCGCTCAAAAAACAAGGTTCCGGACATTTTTCTTCCGATTTTTTTTGTCACGTGCTAAAATAGAGGTACAAAATGGACGTACGGACCAAAAAACGCGAAATTTCATTTCCGGAAATGGGTTTTTTCGACCCCCGAAAATGGGAAAAAACCCACTTTTTGGCCCAAAAATGGTTTCACTGGCATTTTCACGCGCTCAAAAAACGAGGTTCCCGACATTTTTCTTCCGATTTGTTTTGTCACGTGCTAAAATAGAGGTACAAAATGGACGTACGGACCAAAAAACGTGAAATTTCATTTCCGGAAATGGGTTTTTTCGACCCCCGAAAATGGGAAAAAACCCACTTTTTGGCCCAAAACTGGTTTCACTGGCATTTTCACGCGCTCAAAAAACGAGGTTCCCGACATTTTTCTTCCGATTTTTTTGTCACGTGCTAAAATAGAGGTAAAAAATGGATGTACGGACCAAAAAACGCGAAATTTCATTTCCGGAAATGGGTTTTTTCGACCCCCGAAAATGGGAAAAAACCCACTTTTTGGCCAAAATCTGGTTTCACTGGCATTTTCACGCGCTCAAAAAACGAGGTTCCCGACATTTTTCTTCCGATTTTTTTGTCATGTGCTAAAATAGAGGTAAAAAATGGACGTACGGACCTAAAAACGTGAAATTTCATTTCCGGAAATGGGTTTTTTCGACCCCCGAAAATGGGAAAAAACCCACTTTTTGGCCCAAAACTGGTTTCACTGGCATTTTCACGCGCTCAAAAAACGAGGTTCCCGACATTTTTCTTCCGATTTTTTTTTGTCACGTGCTAAAATAGAGGTACAAAATGGACGTACGGACCAAAAAACGCGAAATTTCATTTCCGGAAATGGGTTTTTTCGACCCCCGAAAATGGGAAAAAACCCACTTTTTGGCCCAAAAATGGTTTCACTGGCATTTTCACGCGCTCAAAAAACGAGGTTCCCGACATTTTTCTTCCGATTTGTTTTGTCACGTGCTAAAATAGAGGTACAAAATGGACGTACGGACCAAAAAACGCGAAATTTCATTTCCGGAAATGGGTTTTTTCGACCCCCGAAAATGGGAAAAAACCCACTTTTTGGCCCAAAAATGGTTTCACTGGCATTTTCACGCGCTCAAAAAACGAGGTTCCCGACATTTTTCTTCCGATTTGTTTTGTCACGTGCTAAAATAGAGGTACAAAATGGACATACGGACCAAAAAACGTGAAATTTCATTTCCGAAAATGGGTTTTTTCGACCCCCGAAAATGGGAAAAAACCCACTTTTTGGCCCAAAACTGGTTTCACTGGCATTTTCACGCGCTCAAAAAACGAGGTTCCCGACATTTTTCTTCCGATTTTTTTGTCACGTGCTAAAATAGAGGTAAAAAATGGACGTACGGACCAAAAAACGCGAAATTTCATTTTCGGAAATGGGTTTTTTCGACCCCCGAAAATGGGAAAAAACCCACTTTTTGGCCAAAATCTGGTTTCACTGGCATTTTCACGCGCTCAAAAAACGAGGTTCCCGACATTTTTCTTCCGATTTTTTTGTCATGTGCTAAAATAGAGGTAAAAAATGGACGTACGGACCTAAAAACGTGAAATTTCATTTCCGGAAATGGGTTTTTTCGACCCCCGAAAATGGGAAAAAACTCACTTTTTGGCCCAAAACTGGTTTCACTGGCATTTTCACGCGCTCAAAAAACGAGGTTCCCGACATTTTTCTTCCGATTTTTTTTGTCACGTGCTAAAATAGAGGTACAAAATGGACGTACGGACCAAAAAACGCGAAATTTCATTTCCGGAAATGGGTTTTTTCGACCCCCGAAAATGGGAAAAAACCCACTTTTTGGCCTAAAACTGGTTTCACTGGCATTTTCACGCGCTCAAAAAACGAGGTTCCCGACATTTTTCTTTCAATTTTTTTTGTCACGTGCTAAAATAGAGGTAAAAAATGGACGTACGGACCAAAAAACGCGAAATTTCATTTCCGGAAATTGGTTTTTTCGACCCCCGAAAATGGGAAAAAACCCACTTTTTGGCCCAAAAATGGTTTCACTAGCATTTTCACACGCTCAAAAAACGAGGTTCCCGACATTTTTCTTCCGATTTTTTTTGTCACGTGCTAAAATAGAGGTACAAAATGGACGTACGGACCAAAAAACGCGAAATTTCATTTCCGGAAATGGGTTTTTTCGACCCCCGAAAATGGGAAAAAAACCCACTTTTTGGCCCAAAAATGGTTTCACTGGCATTTTCACGCGCTCAAAAAGCGAGGTTCCCGACATTTTTCTTCCGATTTTTTTGTCACGTGCTAAAATAGAGGTAAAAAATGGACGTACGGACCAAAAAACGCGAAATTTCATTTCCGGAAATGGGTTTTTTCGACCCCCGAAAATGGGAAAAAACCCACTTTTTGGCCAAAAACTGGTTTCACTGGCATTTTCACGCGCTCAAAAAACGAGGTTCCCGACATTTTTCTTCCGATTTTTTGTCACGTGCTAAAATAGAGGTAAAAAATGGACGTACGGACCAAAAAACGCGAAATTTCATTTCCGGAAATGGGTTTTTTCGACCCCCGAAAATGGGAAAAAACCCACTTTTTGGCCCAAAACTAGTTTCACTGGCATTTTCACGCGCTCAAAAAACGAGGTTCCGTACATTATTCTTCCGATTTTTTTGTCACGTGCTAAAATAGAGGTAAAAAATGGACGTACGGACCAAAAAACGCGAAATTTCATTTCCGGAAATGGGTTTTTTCGACCCCCGAAAATGGGAAAAAACCCACTTTTTGGCCCAAAACTGGTTTCACTGGCATTTTCACGCGCTCAAAAAACGAGGTTCCCGACATTTTTCTTCCGATTTTTTTTATCACGTGCTAAAATAGAGGTAAAAAATGGACGTACGGACCTAAAAACGTGAAATTTCATTTCCGGAAATGGGTTTTTTCGACCCCCGAAAATGGGAAAAAACTCACTTTTTGGCCCAAAACTGGTTTCACTGGCATTTTCACGCGCTCAAAAAACGAGGTTCCCGACATTTTTCTTCCGATTTTTTTTGTCACGTGCTAAAATAGAGGTACAAAATGGACGTACGGACCAAAAAACGCGAAATTTCATTTCCGGAAATGGGTTTTTTCGACCCCCGAAAATGGGAAAAAACCCACTTTTTGGCCTAAAACTGGTTTCACTGGCATTTTCACGCGCTCAAAAAACGAGGTTCCCGACATTTTTCTTTCAATTTTTTTTGTCACGTGCTAAAATAGAGGTAAAAAATGGACGTACGGACCAAAAAACGCGAAATTTCATTTCCGGAAATTGGTTTTTTCGACCCCCGAAAATGGGAAAAAACCCACTTTTTGGCCCAAAAATGGTTTCACTAGCATTTTCACACGCTCAAAAAACGAGGTTCCCGACATTTTTCTTCCGATTTTTTTTGTCACGTGCTAAAATAGAGGTACAAAATGGACGTACGGACCAAAAAACGCGAAATTTCATTTCCGGAAATGGGTTTTTTCGACCCCCGAAAATGGGAAAAAAACCCACTTTTTGGCCCAAAAATGGTTTCACTGGCATTTTCACGCGCTCAAAAAGCGAGGTTCCCGACATTTTTCTTCCGATTTTTTTGTCACGTGCTAAAATAGAGGTAAAAAATGGACGTACGGACCAAAAAACGCGAAATTTCATTTCCGGAAATGGGTTTTTTCGACCCCCGAAAATGGGAAAAAACCCACTTTTTGGCCAAAAACTGGTTTCACTGGCATTTTCACGCGCTCAAAAAACGAGGTTCCCGACATTTTTCTTCCGATTTTTTGTCACGTGCTAAAATAGAGGTAAAAAATGGACGTACGGACCAAAAAACGCGAAATTTCATTTCCGGAAATGGGTTTTTTCGACCCCCGAAAATGGGAAAAAACCCACTTTTTGGCCCAAAACTAGTTTCACTGGCATTTTCACGCGCTCAAAAAACGAGGTTCCGTACATTATTCTTCCGATTTTTTTGTCACGTGCTAAAATAGAGGTAAAAAATGGACGTACGGACCAAAAAACGCGAAATTTCATTTCCGGAAATGGGTTTTTTCGACCCCCGAAAATGGGAAAAAACCCACTTTTTGGCCCAAAACTGGTTTCACTGGCATTTTCACGCGCTCAAAAAACGAGGTTCCCGACATTTTTCTTCCGATTTTTTTTATCACGTGCTAAAATAGAGGTAAAAAATGGACGTACGGACCAAAAAACGCGAAATTTCATTTCCGGAAATGGGTTTTTTCGACCCCCGAAAATGGGAAAAATCCACTTTTTGGCCCAAAAATGGTTTCACTGGCATTTTCACACGCTCAAAAAACGAGGTTCCCGACATTTTTCTTCCTATTTTTTTTGTCACGTGCTAAAATAGAGGTACAAAATGGACGTACGGACCAAAAAACGCGAAATTTCATTTCCGGAAATGGGTATTTTCGACCCCCGAAAATGAGAAAAACCCCACTTTTTGGCCCAAAACTGGTTTCACTGGCATTTTCACGCGCTCAAAAAATGAGGTTCCCGACATTTTTCTTCCGATTTTTTTGTCACGTGCTAAAATAGAGGTAAAAAATGGACGTACGGACCAAAAAACGCGAAATTTCATTTCCGGAAATGGGTTTTTTCGACCCCCGAAAATGGGAAAAAACCCACTTTTTGGCCCAAAACTGGTTTCACTGGCATTTTCACGCGCTCAAAAAATGAGGTTCCCGACATTTTTCTTCCGATTTTTTTTGTCACGTGCTAAAATAGAGGTACAAAATGGACGTACCGACCAAAAAACGCGAAATTTCATTTCCGAAAATGGGTTTTTTCGACCCCCGAAAATGGGAAAAAACCCACTTTTTGGCCCAAAATGGTTTCACTGGCATTTTCACGCGCTCAAAAAATGAGGTTCCCGACATTTTTCTTCCGATTTTTTTGTCACGTGCTAAAATAGAGGTAAAAAATGGACGTACGGACCAAAAAACGCGAAATTTCATTTCCGGAAATGGGTTTTTTCGACCCCCGAAAATGGGAAAAAACCCACTTTTTGGCCAAAATCTGGTTTCACTGGCATTTTCACGCGCTCAAAAAACGAGGTTCCGGACATTTTTCTTCCGATTTTTTTGTCATGTGCTAAAATAGAGGTAAAAAATGGACGTACGGACCAAAAAACGTGAAATTTCATTTCCGGAAATGGGTTTTTTCGACCCCCGAAAATGGGAAAAAACCCACTTTTTTGCCCAAAACTGGTTTCACTGGCATTTTCACGCGCTCAAAAAACAAGGTTCCGGACATTTTTCTTCCAATTTTTTTTGTCACGTGCTAAAATAGAGGTACAAAATGGACGTACGGACCAAAAAACGCGAAATTTCATTTCCGGAAATGGGTTTTTTCGACCCCCGAAAATGGGAAAAAACCCACTTTTTGGCCCAAAAATGGTTTCACTGGCATTTTCACGCGCTCAAAAAACGAGGTTCCCGACATTTTTCTTCCGATTTGTTTTGTCACGTGCTAAAATAGAGGTACAAAATGGACGTACGGACCAAAAAACGTGAAATTTCATTTCCGGAAATGGGTTTTTTCGACCCCCGAAAATGGGAAAAAACCCACTTTTTGGCCCAAAACTGGTTTCACTGGCATTTTCACGCGCTCAAAAAACGAGGTTCCCGACATTTTCTTCCGATTTTTTTTGTCACGTGCTAAAATAGAGGTACAAAATGGACGTACGGACCAAAAAACACGAAATTTCATTTCCGGAAATGGGTTTTTTCGACCCCCGAAAATGGGAAAAAACCCACTTTTTGGCCCAAAAATGATTTCACTCGCATTTTCACGCGCTCAAAAAACGAGGTTCCCGACATTTTTCTTCCGATTTTTTTTGTCACGTGCTAAAATAGAGGTAATAAATGGACGTACGGACCAAAAAACGCGAAATTTCATTTCCGGAAATGGGTTTTTTCGACCCCCGAAAATGGGAAAAAACCCACTTTTTGGCCCAAAACTGGTTTCACTGGCATTTTCACGCGCTCAAAAAACGAGGTTCCCGACATTTTTCTTCCGATTTTTTTTGTCACGTGCTAAAATAGAGGTAATAAATGGACGTACGGACCAAAAAAACGCGAAATTTCATTTCCGGAAATGGGTTTTTCGACCCCCGAAAATGGGAAAAAACCCACTTTTTGGCCCAAAATGGTTTCACTGGCATTTTCACGCGCTCAAAAAACGAGGTTCCCGACATTTTTCTTCCGATTTTTTTTGTCACGTACTAAAATAGAGGTACAAAATGGACGTACGGACCAAAAAACGCGAAATTTCATTTCCGGAAATGGGTTTTTTCGACCCCCGAAAATGGGAAAAAACCCACTTTTTGGCCCAAAAATGATTTCACTCGCATTTTCACGCGCTCAAAAAACGAGGTTCCCGACATTTTTCTTCCGATTTTTTTTGTCACGTGCTAAAATAGAGGTACAAAATGGACGTACGGACCAAAAAACGCGAAATTTCATTTCCGGAAATGGGTTTTTTCGACCCCCGAAAATGGGAAAAAACCCACTTTTTGGCCCAAAAATGGTTTCACTGGCATTTTCACGCGCTCAAAAAACGAGGTTCCCGACATTTTTCTTCCGATTTTTTTTGTCACGTGCTAAAATAGAGGTACAAAATGGACGTACGGACCAAAAAACACGAAATTTCATTTCCGGAAATGGGTTTTTTCGACCCCCGAAAATGGGAAAAAACCCACTTTTTGGCCCAAAAATGATTTCACTCGCATTTTCACGCGCTCAAAAAACGAGGTTCCCGACATTTTTCTTCCGATTTTTTTTGTCACGTGCTAAAATAGAGGTAATAAATGGACGTACGGACCAAAAAACGCGAAATTTCATTTCCGGAAATGGGTTTTTTCGACCCCCGAAAATGGGAAAAAACCCACTTTTTGGCCCAAAAATGATTTCACTCGCATTTTCACGCGCTCAAAAAACGAGGTTCCCGACATTTTTCTTCCAATTTTTTTTGTCACGTGCTAAAATAGAGGTAATAAATGGACGTACGGACCAAAAAACGCGAAATTTCATTTCCGGAAATGGGTTTTTCGACCCCCGAAAATGGGAAAAAACCCACTTTTTGGCCCAAAAATGGTTTCACTGGCATTTTCACGCGCTCAAAAAACGAGGTTCCCGACATTTTTCTTCCGATTTGTTTTGTCATGTACTAAAATAGAGGTACAAAATGACGTACGGACCAAAAAACGCGAAATTTCATTTCCGGAAATGGGTTTTTTCGACCCCCGAAAATGGGAAAAAACCCACTTTTTTTGGCCCAAAAATGAATTCACTAGCATTTTCACGCGCTCAAACAACGAGGTTCCCGACATTTTTCTTCCGATTTTTTTTGTCACGTGCTAAAATAGAGGTACAAAATGGACGTACGGACCAAAAAACACGAAATTTCATTTCCGGAAATGGGTTTTTTCGACCCCCGAAAATGGGAAAAAACCCACTTTTTGGCCCAAAAATGATTTCACTCGCATTTTCACGCGCTCAAAAACGAGGTTCCCGACATTTTTCTTCCGATTTTTTTTGTCACGTGCTAAAATAGAGGTAATAAATGGACGTACGGACCAAAAAACGCGAAATTTCATTTCCGGAAATGGGTTTTTTCGACCCCCGAAAATGGGAAAAAACCCACTTTTTGGCCCAAAACTGGTTTCACTGGCATTTTCACGCGCTCAAAAGACGAGGTTCCCGACATTTTTCTTCCGATTTTTTTGTCATGTGCTAAAATAGAGGTAAAACATGGACGTACGGACAAAAAAACGCGAAATTTCATTTCCGGAAATGGGTTTTTTCGACCCCCGAAAATGGGAAAAAATCCACTTTTTGGCCAAAAACTGGTTTCACTGGCATTTTCACGCGCTCAAAAAACGAGGTTCCCGACATTTTTCTTCCGATTTTTTTTGTCACGTGCTAAAATAGAGGTACAAAATGGACGTACGGACCAAAAAACGCGAAATTTCATTTCCGGAAATGGGTTTTTTCGACCCCCGAAAATGGGAAAAAACCCACTTTTTGGCCCAAAAATGATTTCACTAGCATTTTCACGCGCTCAAACAACGAGGTTCCCGACATTTTTCTTCCTATTTTTTTTGTCACGTGCTAAAATAGAGGTACAAAATGGACGTACGGACCAAAAAACACGAAATTTCATTTCCGGAAATGGGTTTTTTTCGACCCCCGAAAATGGGAAAAAACCCACTTTTTGGCCCAAAAATGATTTCACTCGCATTTTCACGCGCTCAAAAAACGAGGTTCCCGACATTTTTCTTCCGATTTTTTTTGTCACGTGCTAAAATAGAGGTAATAAATGGACGTACGGACCAAAAAACGCGAAATTTCATTTCCGGAAATGGGTTTTTTCGACCCCCGAAAATGGGAAAAAACCCACTTTTTGGCCCAAAACTGGTTTCACTGGCATTTTCACGCGCTCAAAAAACGAGGTTCCCGACATTTTTCTTCCGATTTTTTTTGTCACGTGCTAAAATAGAGGTACAAAATGGACGTACGGACCAAAAAACGCGAAATTTCATTTCCGGAAATGGGTTTTTTCGACCCCCGAAAATGGGAAAAAACCCACTTTTTGGCCCAAAAATGATTTCACTAGCATTTTCACGCGCTCAAACAACGAGGTTCCCGACATTTTTCTTCCGATTTTTTTTGTCACGTGCTAAAATAGAGGTACAAAATGGACGTACGGACCAAAAAACACGAAATTTCATTTCCGGAAATGGGTTTTTTCGACCCCCGAAAATGGGAAAAAACCCACTTTTTGGCCCAAAAATGATTTCACTCGCATTTTCACGCGCTCAAAAACGAGGTTCCCGACATTTTTCTTCCGATTTTTTTTGTCACGTGCTAAAATAGAGGTAATAAATGGACGTACGGACCAAAAAACGCGAAATTTCATTTCCGGAAATGGGTTTTTTCGACCCCCGAAAATGGGAAAAAACCCACTTTTTGGCCCAAAACTGGTTTCACTGGCATTTTCACGCGCTCAAAAGACGAGGTTCCCGACATTTTTCTTCCGATTTTTTTGTCATGTGCTAAAATAGAGGTAAAACATGGACGTACGGACAAAAAAACGCGAAATTTCATTTCCGGAAATGGGTTTTTTCGACCCCCGAAAATGGGAAAAAATCCACTTTTTGGCCAAAAACTGGTTTCACTGGCATTTTCACGCGCTCAAAAAACGAGGTTCCCGACATTTTTCTTCCGATTTTTTTTGTCACGTGCTAAAATAGAGGTACAAAATGGACGTACGGACCAAAAAACGCGAAATTTCATTTCGGAAATGGGTTTTTTCGACCCCCGAAAATGGGAAAAAACCCACTTTTTGGCCCAAAAATGATTTCACTAGCATTTTCACGCGCTCAAACAACGAGGTTCCCGACATTTTTCTTCCTATTTTTTTTGTCACGTGCTAAAATAGAGGTACAAAATGGACGTACGGACCAAAAAACACGAAATTTCATTTCCGGAAATGGGTTTTTTCGACCCCCGAAAATGGGAAAAAACCCACTTTTTGGCCCAAAAATGATTTCACTCGCATTTTCACGCGCTCAAAAAACGAGGTTCCCGACATTTTTCTTCCGATTTTTTTTGTCACGTGCTAAAATAGAGGTAATAAATGGACGTACGGACCAAAAAACGCGAAATTTCATTTCCGGAAATGGGTTTTTTCGACCCCCGAAAATGGGAAAAAACCCACTTTTTGGCCCAAAACTGGTTTCACTGGCATTTTCACGCGCTCAAAAAACGAGGTTCCCGACATTTTTCTTCCGATTTTTTTTGTCACGTGCTAAAATAGAGGTACAAAATGGACGTACGGACCAAAAAACGCGAAATTTCATTTCCGGAAATGGGTTTTTTCGACCCCCGAAAATGGGAAAAAACCCACTTTTTGGCCCAAAAATGATTTCACTAGCATTTTCACGCGCTCAAACAACGAGGTTCCCGACATTTTTCTTCCGATTTTTTTTGTCACGTGCTAAAATAGAGGTACAAAATGGACGTACGGACCAAAAAACACGAAATTTCATTTCCGGAAATGGGTTTTTTCGACCCCCGAAAATGGGAAAAAACCCACTTTTTGGCCCAAAAATGATTTCACTCGCATTTTCACGCGCTCAAAAAACGAGGTTCCCGACATTTTTCTTCCGATTTTTTTTGTCACGTGCTAAAATAGAGGTAATAAATGGACGTACGGACCAAAAAACGCGAAATTTCATTTCCGGAAATGGGTTTTTTCGACCCCCGAAAATGGGAAAAAACCCACTTTTTGGCCCAAAAATGATTTCACTCGCATTTTCACGCGCTCAAAAAACGAGGTTCCCGACATTTTTCTTCCAATTTTTTTTGTCACGTGCTAAAATAGAGGTAATAAATGGACGTACGGACCAAAAAAACGCGAAATTTCATTTCCGGAAATGGGTTTTTCGACCCCCGAAAATGGGAAAAAACCCACTTTTTGGCCCAAAAATGGTTTCACTGGCATTTTCACGCGCTCAAAAAACGAGGTTCCCGACATTTTTCTTCCGATTTGTTTTGTCATGTACTAAAATAGAGGTACAAAATGGACGTACGGACCAAAAAACGCGAAATTTCATTTCCGGAAATGGGTTTTTTCGACCCCCGAAAATGGGAAAAAACCCACTTTTTTTGGCCCAAAAATGAATTCACTAGCATTTTCACGCGCTCAAACAACGAGGTTCCCGACATTTTTCTTCCGATTTTTTTTGTCACGTGCTAAAATAGAGGTACAAAATGGACGTACGGACCAAAAAACACGAAATTTCATTTCGGAAATGGGTTTTTTCGACCCCCGAAAATGGGAAAAAACCCACTTTTTGGCCCAAAAATGATTTCACTCGCATTTTCACGCGCTCAAAAAACGAGGTTCCCGACATTTTTCTTCCGATTTTTTTTGTCACGTGCTAAAATAGAGGTAATAAATGGACGTACGGACCAAAAAACGCGAAATTTCATTTCCGGAAATGGGTTTTTTCGACCCCCGAAAATGGGAAAAAACCCACTTTTTGGCCCAAAACTGGTTTCACTGGCATTTTCACGCGCTCAAAAAACGAGGTTCCCGACATTTTTCTTCCGATTTTTTTGTCATGTGCTAAAATAGAGGTAAAACATGGACGTACGGACAAAAAAACGCGAAATTTCATTTCCGGAAATGGGTTTTTTCGACCCCCGAAAATGGGAAAAAATCCACTTTTTGGCCAAAAACTGGTTTCACTGGCATTTTCACGCGCTCAAAAAACGAGGTTCCCGACATTTTTCTTCCGATTTTTTTGTCACGTGCTAAAATAGAGGTACAAAATGGACGTACGGACCAAAAAACGCGAAATTTCATTTCCGGAAATGGGTTTTTTCGACCCCCGAAAATGGGAAAAAACCCAATTTTTGGCCCAAAAATGATTTCACTAGCATTTTCACGCGCTCAAACAACGAGGTTCCCGACATTTTTCTTCCTATTTTTTTTGTCACGTGCTAAAATAGAGGTACAAAATGGACGTACGGACCAAAAAACACGAAATTTCATTTCCGGAAATGGGTTTTTTCGACCCCCGAAAATGGGAAAAACCCACTTTTTGGCCCAAAAATGATTTCACTCGCATTTTCACGCGCTCAAAAAACGAGGTTCCCGACATTTTTCTTCCGATTTTTTTTGTCACGTGCTAAAATAGAGGTAATAAATGGACGTACGGACCAAAAAACGCGAAATTTCATTTCCGGAAATGGGTTTTTTCGACCCCCGAAAATGGGAAAAAACCCACTTTTTGGCCCAAAACTGGTTTCACTGGCATTTTCACGCGCTCAAAAAACGAGGTTCCCGACATTTTTCTTCCGATTTTTTTGTCATGTGCTAAAATAGAGGTAAAACATGGACGTACGGACAAAAAAACGCGAAATTTCATTTCCGGAAATGGGTTTTTTCGACCCCCGAAAATGGGAAAAAATCCACTTTTTGGCCAAAAACTGGTTTCACTGGCATTTTCACGCGCTCAAAAAACGAGGTTCCCGACATTTTTCTTCCGATTTTTTTTGTCACGTGCTAAAATAGAGGTACAAAATGGACGTACGGACCAAAAAACGCGAAATTTCATTTCCGGAAATGGGTTTTTTCGACCCCCGAAAATGGGAAAAAACCCACTTTTTGGCCCAAAAATGATTTCACTAGCATTTTCACGCGCTCAAACAACGAGGTTCCCGACATTTTTCTTCCTATTTTTTTTGTCACGTGCTAAAATAGAGGTACAAAATGGACGTACGGACCAAAAAACACGAAATTTCATTTCCGGAAATGGGTTTTTTCGACCCCCGAAAATGGGAAAAAACCCACTTTTTGGCCCAAAAATGATTTCACTCGCATTTTCACGCGCTCAAAAAACGAGGTTCCCGACATTTTTCTTCCGATTTTTTTTGTCACGTGCTAAAATAGAGGTAATAAATGGACGTACGGACCAAAAAACGCGAAATTTCATTTCCGGAAATGGGTTTTTTCGACCCCCGAAAATGGGAAAAAACCCACTTTTTGGCCCAAAACTGGTTTCACTGGCATTTTCACGCGCTCAAAAAACGAGGTTCCCGACATTTTTCTTCCGATTTTTTTGTCATGTGCTAAAATAGAGGTAAAACATGGACGTACGGACAAAAAAACGTGAAATTTCATTTCCGGAAATGGGTTTTTTCGACCCCCGAAAATGGGAAAAAATCCACTTTTTGGCCCAAAACTGGTTTCACTGGCATTTTCACGCGCTCAAAAAACAAGGTTCCGGACATTTTTCTTCCGATTTTTTTTGTCACGTGCTAAAATAGAGGTACAAAATGGACGTACGGACCAAAAAACGTGAAATTTCATTTCCGGAAATGGGTTTTTTCGACCCCCGAAAATGGGAAAAAACCCACTTTTTGGCCCAAAACTGGTTTCACTGGCATTTTCACGCGCTCAAAAAACGAGGTTCCCGACATTTTTCTTCCGATTTTTTTTGTCACGTGCTAAAATAGAGGTAAAAAATGGACGTACGGACCAAAAAACGCGAAATTTCATTTCCGGAAATGGGTTTTTTCGACCCCCGAAAATGGGAAAAATCCACTTTTTGGCCCAAAAATGGTTTCACTGGCATTTTCACACGCTCAAAAAACGAGGTTCCCGACATTTTTCTTCCTATTTTTTTTGTCACGTGCTAAAATAGAGGTACAAAATGGACGTACGGACCAAAAAACGCGAAATTTCATTTCCGGAAATGGGTATTTTCGACCCCCGAAAATGGGAAAAACCCCACTTTTTGGCCCAAAACTGGTTTCACTGGCATTTTCACGCGCTCAAAAAATGAGGTTCCCGACATTTTTCTTCCGATTTTTTTGTCACGTGCTAAAATAGAGGTAAAAAATGGACGTACGGACCAAAAAACGCGAAATTTCATTTCCGGAAATGGGTTTTTTCGACCCCCGAAAATGGGAAAAAACCCACTTTTTGGCCCAAAACTGGTTTCACTGGCATTTTCACGCGCTCAAAAAACGAGGTTCCCGACATTTTTCTTCCGATTTTTTTTGTCACGTGCTAAAATAGAGGTACAAAATGGACGTACGGACCAAAAAACGTGAAATTTCATTTCCGGAAATGGGTTTTTTCGACCCCCGAAAATGGGAAAAAACCCACTTTTTGGCCCAAAACTGGTTTCACTGGCATTTTCACGCGCTCAAAAAACGAGGTTCCCGACATTTTTCTTCCGATTTTTTTTGTCACGTGCTAAAATAGAGGTAAAAAATGGACGTACGGACCAAAAAACGCAAAATTTCATTTCCTGAAATGGGTTTTTTCGACCCCCGAAAATGGGAAAAATCCACTTTTTGGCCCAAAAATGGTTTCACTGGCATTTTCACACGCTCAAAAAACGAGGTTCCCGACATTTTTCTTCCTATTTTTTTTGTCACGTGCTAAAATAGAGGTACAAAATGGACGTACGGACCAAAAAACGCGAAATTTCATTTCCGGAAATGGGTATTTTCGACCCCCGAAAATGGGAAAAACCCCACTTTTTGGCCCAAAACTGGTTTCACTGGCATTTTCACGCGCTCAAAAAATGAGGTTCCCGACATTTTTCTTCCGATTTTTTTGTCACGTGCTAAAATAGAGGTAAAAAATGGACGTACGGACCAAAAAACGCGAAATTTCATTTCCGGAAATGGGTTTTTTCGACCCCCGAAAATGGGAAAAAACCCACTTTTTGGCCCAAAACTGGTTTCACTGGCATTTTCACGCGCTCAAAAAACGAGGTTCCCGACATTTTTCTTCCGATTTTTTTTGTCACGTGCTAAAATAGAGGTACAAAATGGACGTACCGACCAAAAAACGCGAAATTTCATTTCCGAAAATGGGTTTTTTCGACCCCCGAAAATGGGAAAAAACCCACTTTTTGGCCCAAAACTGGTTTCACTGGCATTTTCACGCGCTCAAAAAATGAGGTTCCCGACATTTTTCTTCCGATTTTTTTGTCACGTGCTAAAATAGAGGTAAAAAATGGACGTACGGACCAAAAAAACGCGAAATTTCATTTCCGGAAATGGGTTTTTTCGACCCCCGAAAATGGGAAAAAACCCACTTTTTGGCCCAAAACTGGTTTCACTGGCATTTTCACGCGCTCAAAAAACGAGGTTCCCGACATTTTTCTTCCGATTTTTTTTGTCACGTGCTAAAATAGAGGTACAAAATGGACGTACCGACCAAAAAACGCGAAATTTCATTTCCGAAAATGGGTTTTTTCGACCCACGAAAATGGGAAAAAACCCACTTTTTGGCCAAAATCTGGTTTCACTGGCATTTTCACGCGCTCAAAAAATGAGGTTCCGGACATTTTTCTTCCGATTTTTTTGTCAAGTGCTAAAATAGAGGTAAAAAATGGATGTACGGACCAAAAAACGTGAAATTTCATTTCCGGAAATGGGTTTTTTCGACCCCCGAAAATGGGAAAAAACCCACTTTTTGGCCCAAAACTGGTTTCACTGGCATTTTCACGCGCTCAAAAAACAAGGTTCCGGACATTTTTCTTCCGATTTTTTTTGTCACGTGCTAAAATAGAGGTACAAAATGGACGTACGGACCAAAAAACGCGAAATTTCATTTCCGGAAATGGGTTTTTTCGACCCCCGAAAATGGGAAAAAACCCACTTTTTGGCCCAAAAATGGTTTCACTGGCATTTTCACGCGCTCAAAAAACGAGGTTCCCGACATTTTTCTTCCGATTTGTTTTGTCACGTGCTAAAATAGAGGTACAAAATGGACGTACGGACCAAAAAACGCGAAATTTCATTTCCGGAAATGGGTATTTTCGACCCCCGAAAATGGGAAAAACCCCACTTTTTGGCCCAAAACTGGTTTCACTGGCATTTTCACGCGCTCAAAAAATGAGGTTCCCGACATTTTTCTTCCGATTTTTTTGTCACGTGCTAAAATAGAGGTAAAAAATGGACGTACGGACCAAAAAACGCGAAATTTCATTTCCGGAAATGGGTTTTTTCGACCCCCGAAAATGGGAAAAAACCCACTTTTTGGCCCAAAACTGGTTTCACTGGCATTTTCACGCGCTCAAAAAACGAGGTTCCCGACATTTTTCTTCCGATTTTTTTTGTCACGTGCTAAAATAGAGGTACAAAATGGACGTACGGACCAAAAAACGTGAAATTTCATTTCCGGAAATGGGTTTTTTCGACCCCCGAAAATGGGAAAAAACCCACTTTTTGGCCCAAAACTGGTTTCACTGGCATTTTCACGCGCTCAAAAAACGAGGTTCCCGACATTTTTCTTCCGATTTTTTTTGTCACGTGCTAAAATAGAGGTAAAAAATGGACGTACGGACCAAAAAACGCAAAATTTCATTTCCTGAAATGGGTTTTTTCGACCCCCGAAAATGGGAAAAATCCACTTTTTGGCCCAAAAATGGTTTCACTGGCATTTTCACACGCTCAAAAAACGAGGTTCCCGACATTTTTCTTCCTATTTTTTTTGTCACGTGCTAAAATAGAGGTACAAAATGGACGTACGGACCAAAAAACGCGAAATTTCATTTCCGGAAATGGGTATTTTCGACCCCCGAAAATGGGAAAAACCCCACTTTTTGGCCCAAAACTGGTTTCACTGGCATTTTCACGCGCTCAAAAAATGAGGTTCCCGACATTTTTCTTCCGATTTTTTTGTCACGTGCTAAAATAGAGGTAAAAAATGGACGTACGGACCAAAAAACGCGAAATTTCATTTCCGGAAATGGGTTTTTTCGACCCCCGAAAATGGGAAAAAACCCACTTTTTGGCCCAAAACTGGTTTCACTGGCATTTTCACGCGCTCAAAAAACGAGGTTCCCGACATTTTTCTTCCGATTTTTTTTGTCACGTGCTAAAATAGAGGTACAAAATGGACGTACCGACCAAAAAACGCGAAATTTCATTTCCGAAAATGGGTTTTTTCGACCCCCGAAAATGGGAAAAAACCCACTTTTTGGCCCAAAACTGGTTTCACTGGCATTTTCACGCGCTCAAAAAATGAGGTTCCCGACATTTTTCTTCCGATTTTTTTGTCACGTGCTAAAATAGAGGTAAAAAATGGACGTACGGACCAAAAAACGCGAAATTTCATTTCCGGAAATGGGTTTTTTCGACCCACGAAAATGGGAAAAAACCCACTTTTTGGCCAAAATCTGGTTTCACTGGCATTTTCACGCGCTCAAAAAATGAGGTTCCGGACATTTTTCTTCCGATTTTTTTGTCATGTGCTAAAATAGAGGTAAAAAATGGATGTACGGACCAAAAAACGTGAAATTTCATTTCCGGAAATGGGTTTTTTCGACCCCCGAAAATGGGAAAAAACCCACTTTTTGGCCCAAAACTGGTTTCACTGGCATTTTCACGCGCTCAAAAAACAAGGTTCCGGACATTTTTCTTCCGATTTTTTTTGTCACGTGCTAAAATAGAGGTACAAAATGGACGTACGGACCAAAAAACGCGAAATTTCATTTCCGGAAATGGGTTTTTTCGACCCCCGAAAATGGGAAAAAACCCACTTTTTGGCCCAAAAATGGTTTCACTGGCATTTTCACGCGCTCAAAAAACGAGGTTCCCGACATTTTTCTTCCGATTTGTTTTGTCACGTGCTAAAATAGAGGTACAAAATGGACGTACGGACCAAAAAACGTGAAATTTCATTTCCGGAAATGGGTTTTTTCGACCCCCGAAAATGGGAAAAAACCCACTTTTTGGCCCAAAACTGGTTTCACTGGCATTTTCACGCGCTCAAAAAACGAGGTTCCCGACATTTTTCTTCCGATTTTTTTTGTCACGTGCTAAAATAGAGGTACAAAATGGACGTACGGACCAAAAAACACGAAATTTCATTTCCGGAAATGGGTTTTTTCGACCCCCGAAAATGGGAAAAAACCCACTTTTTGGCCCAAAAATGATTTCACTCGCATTTTCACGCGCTCAAAAAACGAGGTTCCCGACATTTTTCTTCCGATTTTTTTTGTCACGTGCTAAAATAGAGGTAATAAATGGACGTACGGACCAAAAAACGCGAAATTTCATTTCCGGAAATGGGTTTTTTCGACCCCCGAAAATGGGAAAAAACCCACTTTTTGGCCCAAAAATGATTTCACTCGCATTTTCACGCGCTCAAAAAACGAGGTTCCCGACATTTTTCTTCCGATTTGTTTTGTCACGTGCTAAAATAGAGGTAATAAATGGACGTACGGACCAAAAAACGCGAAATTTCATTTCCGGAAATGGGTTTTTCGACCCCCGAAAATGGGAAAAAACCCACTTTTTGGCCCAAAAATGGTTTCACTGGCATTTTCACGCGCTCAAAAAACGAGGTTCCCGACATTTTTCTTCCGATTTGTTTTGTCACGTACTAAAATAGAGGTACAAAATGGACGTACGGACCAAAAAACGCGAAATTTCATTTCCGGAAATGGGTTTTTTCGACCCCCGAAAATGGGAAAAAACCCACTTTTTGGCCCAAAACTGGTTTCACTGGCATTTTCACGCGCTCAAAAAACAAGGTTCCGGACATTTTTCTTCCGATTTTTTTTGTCACGTGCTAAAATAGAGGTACAAAATGGACGTACGGACCAAAAAACGCGAAATTTCATTTCCGGAAATGGGTTTTTTCGACCCCCAAAAATGGGAAAAAACCCACTTTTTGGCCCAAAAATGGTTTCACTGGCATTTTCACGCGCTCAAAAAACGAGGTTCCCGACATTTTTCTTCCGATTTGTTTTGTCACGTGCTAAAATAGAGGTACAAAATGGACGTACGGACCAAAAAACGTGAAATTTCATTTCCGGAAATGGGTTTTTTCGACCCCCGAAAATGGGAAAAAACCCACTTTTTGGCCCAAAACTGGTTTCACTGGCATTTTCACGCGCTCAAAAAACGAGGTTCCCGACATTTTTCTTCCGATTTTTTTTGTCACGTGCTAAAATAGAGGTACAAAATGGACGTACGGACCAAAAAACACGAAATTTCATTTCCGGAAATGGGTTTTTTCGACCCCCGAAAATGGGAAAAAACCCACTTTTTGGCCCAAAAATGATTTCACTCGCATTTTCACGCGCTCAAAAAACGAGGTTCCCGACATTTTTCTTCCGATTTTTTTTGTCACGTGCTAAAATAGAGGTAATAAATGGACGTACGGACCAAAAAACGCGAAATTTCATTTCCGGAAATGGGTTTTTTCGACCCCCGAAAATGGGAAAAAACCCACTTTTTGGCCCAAAAATGATTTCACTCGCATTTTCACGCGCTCAAAAAACGAGGTTCCCGACATTTTTCTTCCGATTTTTTTTGTCACGTGCTAAAATAGAGGTAATAAATGGACGTACGGACCAAAAAACGCGAAATTTCATTTCCGGAAATGGGTTTTTCGACCCCCGAAAATGGGAAAAAACCCACTTTTTGGCCCAAAAATGGTTTCACTGGCATTTTCACGCGCTCAAAAAACGAGGTTCCCGACATTTTTCTTCCGATTTGTTTTGTCATGTACTAAAATAGAGGTACAAAATGGACGTACGGACCAAAAAACGTGAAATTTCATTTCCGGAAATGGGTTTTTTCGACCCCCGAAAATGGGAAAAACCCACTTTTTTTGGCCCAAAAATGAATTCACTAGCATTTTCACGCGCTCAAACAACGAGGTTCCCGACATTTTTCTTCCGATTTTTTTGTCACGTGCTAAAATAGAGGTACAAAATGGACGTACGGACCAAAAAACACGAAATTTCATTTCCGGAAATGGGTTTTTTCGACCCCCGAAAATGGGAAAAAACCCACTTTTTGGCCCAAAAATGATTTCACTCGCATTTTCACGCGCTCAAAAAACGAGGTTCCCGACATTTTTCTTCCGATTTTTTTTGTCACGTGCTAAAATAGAGGTAATAAATGGACGTACGGACCAAAAAACGCGAAATTTCATTTCCGGAAATGGGTTTTTTCGACCCCCGAAAATGGGAAAAAACCCACTTTTTGGCCCAAAACTGGTTTCACTGGCATTTTCACGCGCTCAAAAAACGAGGTTCCCGACATTTTTCTTCCGATTTTTTTGTCATGTGCTAAAATAGAGGTAAAACATGGACGTACGGACAAAAAAACGCGAAATTTCATTTCCGAAAATGGGTTTTTTCGACCCCCGAAAATGGGAAAAAATCCACTTTTTGGCCAAAAACTGGTTTCACTGGCATTTTCACGCGCTCAAAAAACGAGGTTCCCGACATTTTTCTTCCGATTTTTTTTGTCACGTGCTAAAATAGAGGTACAAAATGGACGTACGGACCAAAAAACACGAAATTTCATTTCCGGAAATGGGTTTTTTCGACCCCCGAAAATGGGAAAAAACCCACTTTTTGGCCCAAAAATGATTTCACTCGCATTTTCACGCGCTCAAAAAACGAGGTTCCCGACATTTTTCTTCCGATTTTTTTTGTCACGTGCTAAAATAGAGGTAATAAATGGACGTACGGACCAAAAAACGCGAAATTTCATTTCCGGAAATGGGTTTTTTCGACCCCCGAAAATGGGAAAAAACCCACTTTTTGGCCCAAAAATGATTTCACTCGCATTTTCACGCGCTCAAAAAACGAGGTTCCCGACATTTTTCTTCCGATTTTTTTTGTCACGTGCTAAAATAGAGGTAATAAATGGACGTACGGACCAAAAAACGCGAAATTTCATTTCCGGAAATGGGTTTTTTCGACCCCCGAAAATGGGAAAAAACCCACTTTTTGGCCCAAAACTGGTTTCACTGGCATTTTCACGCGCTCAAAAAACGAGGTTCCCGACATTTTTCTTCCGATTTTTTTGTCATGTGCTAAAATAGAGGTAAAACATGGACGTACGGACAAAAAAACGCGAAATTTCATTTCCGAAAATGGGAAAAAATCCACTTTTTGGCCAAAAACTAGTTTCACTGGCATTTTCACGCGCTCAAAAAACGAGGTTCCCGACATTTTTCTTCCGATTTTTTTTGTCACGTGCTAAAATAGAGGTACAAAATGGACGTACGGACCAAAAAACACGAAATTTCATTTCCGGAAATGGGTTTTTTCGACCCCCGAAAATGGGAAAAAACCCACTTTTTGGCCCAAAAATGATTTCACTCGCATTTTCACGCGCTCAAAAAACGAGGTTCCCGACATTTTTCTTCCGATTTGTTTTGTCACGTGCTAAAATAGAGGTACAAAATGGACGTACGGACCAAAAAACGTGAAATTTCATTTCCGGAAATGGGTTTTTTCGACCCCCGAAAATGGGAAAAAACCCACTTTTTGGCCCAAAACTGGTTTCACTGGCATTTTCACGCGCTCAAAAAACGAGGTTCCCGACATTTTTCTTCCGATTTTTTTTGTCACGTGCTAAAATAGAGGTACAAAATGGACGTACGGACCAAAAAACACGAAATTTCATTTCCGGAAATGGGTTTTTTCGACCCCCGAAAATGGGAAAAAACCCACTTTTTGGCCCAAAAATGATTTCACTCGCATTTTCACGCGCTCAAAAAACGAGGTTCCCGACATTTTTCTTCCGATTTTTTTTGTCACGTGCTAAAATAGAGGTAATAAATGGACGTACGGACCAAAAAACGCGAAATTTCATTTCCGGAAATGGGTTTTTTCGACCCCCGAAAATGGGAAAAAACCCACTTTTTGGCCCAAAAATGATTTCACTCGCATTTTCACGCGCTCAAAAAACGAGGTTCCCGACATTTTTCTTCCGATTTTTTTTGTCACGTGCTAAAATAGAGGTAATAAATGGACGTACGGACCAAAAAACGCGAAATTTCATTTCCGGAAATGGGTTTTTCGACCCCCGAAAATGGGAAAAAACCCACTTTTTGGCCCAAAAATGGTTTCACTGGCATTTTCACGCGCTCAAAAAACAAGGTTCCCGACATTTTTCTTCCGATTTGTTTTGTCATGTACTAAAATAGAGGTACAAAATGGACGTACGGACCAAAAAACGTGAAATTTCATTTCCGGAAATGGGTTTTTTCGACCCCCGAAAATGGGAAAAACCCACTTTTTTTGGCCCAAAAATGAATTCACTAGCATTTTCACGCGCTCAAACAACGAGGTTCCCGACATTTTTCTTCCGATTTTTTTTGTCACGTGCTAAAATAGAGGTACAAAATGGACGTACGGACCAAAAAACACGAAATTTCATTTCCGGAAATGGGTTTTTTCGACCCCCGAAAATGGGAAAAAACCCACTTTTTGGCCCAAAAATGATTTCACTCGCATTTTCACGCGCTCAAAAAACGAGGTTCCCGACATTTTTCTTCCGATTTTTTTTGTCACGTGCTAAAATAGAGGTAATAAATGGACGTACGGACCAAAAAACGCGAAATTTCATTTCCGGAAATGGGTTTTTTCGACCCCCGAAAATGGGAAAAAACCCACTTTTTGGCCCAAAACTGGTTTCACTGGCATTTTCACGCGCTCAAAAAACGAGGTTCCCGACATTTTTCTTCCGATTTTTTTGTCATGTGCTAAAATAGAGGTAAAACATGGACGTACGGACAAAAAAACGCGAAATTTCATTTCCGAAAATGGGTTTTTTCGACCCCAGAAAATGGGAAAAAATCCACTTTTTGGCCAAAAACTGGTTTCACTGGCATTTTCACGCGCTCAAAAAACGAGGTTCCCGACATTTTTCTTCCGATTTTTTTTGTCACGTGATAAAATAGAGGTACAAAATGGACGTACGGACCAAAAACGCGAAATTTCATTTCCGGAAATGGGTTTTTTCGACCCCCGAAAATGGGAAAAAACCCACTTTTTGGCCCAAAAATGATTTCACTAGCATTTTCACGCGCTCAAACAACGAGGTTCTCGACATTTTTCTTCCTATTTTTTTTGTCACGTGCTAAAATAGAGGTACAAAATGGACGTACGGACCAAAAAACACGAAATTTCATTTCCGGAAATGGGTTTTTTCGACCCCCGAAAATGGGAAAAAACCCACTTTTTGGCCCAAAAATGATTTCACTCGCATTTTCACGCGCTCAAAAAACGAGGTTCCCGACATTTTTCTTCCGATTTTTTTTGTCACGTGCTAAAATAGAGGTAATAAATGGACGTACGGACCAAAAAACGCGAAATTTCATTTCCGGAAATGGGTTTTTTCGACCCCCGAAAATGGGAAAAAACCCACTTTTTGGCCCAAAACTGGTTTCACTGGCATTTTCACGCGCTCAAAAAACGAGGTTCCCGACATTTTTCTTCCGATTTTTTTGTCATGTGCTAAAATAGAGGTAAAACATGGACGTACGGACAAAAAAACGTGAAATTTCATTTCCGGAAATGGGTTTTTTCGACCCCCGAAAATGGGAAAAAATCCACTTTTTGGCCAAAAACTGGTTTCACTGGCATTTTCACGCGCTCAAAAAACGAGGTTCCCGACATTTTTCTTCCGATTTTTTTTGTCACGTGCTAAAATAGAGGTACAAAATGGACGTACGGACCAAAAAACGCGAAATTTCATTTCCGGAAATGGGTTTTTTCGACCCCCGAAAATGGGAAAAAACCCACTTTTTGGCCCAAAAATGATTTCACTAGCATTTTCACGCGCTCAAACAACGAGGTTCCCGACATTTTTCTTCCGATTTTTTTTGTCACGTGCTAAAATAGAGGTACAAAATGGACGTACGGACCAAAAAACACGAAATTTCATTTCCGGAAATGGGTTTTTTCGACCCCCGAAAATGGGAAAAAACCCACTTTTTGGCCCAAAAATGATTTCACTCGCATTTTCACGCGCTCAAAAAACGAGGTTCCCGACACTTTTCTTTCGATTTTTTTTGTCACGTGCTAAAATAGAGGTAATAAATGGACGTACGGACCAAAAAACGCGAAATTTCATTTCCGGAAATGGGTTTTTTCGACCCCCGAAAATGGGAAAAAACCCACTTTTTGGCCCAAAACTGGTTTCACTGGCATTTTCACGCGCTCAAAAAACGAGGTTCCCGACATTTTTCTTCCGATTTTTTTTGTCACGTGCTAAAATAGAGGTACAAAATGGACGTACGGACCAAAAAACGCGAAATTTCATTTCCGGAAATGGGTTTTTTCGACCCCCGAAAATGGGAAAAAACCCACTTTTTGGCCCAAAAATGATTTCACTAGCATTTTCACGCGCTCAAACAACGAGGTTCCCGACATTTTTCTTCCGATTTTTTTTGTCACGTGCTAAAATAGAGGTACAAAATGGACGTACGGACCAAAAAACACGAAATTTCATTTCCGGAAATGGGTTTTTTCGACCCCCGAAAATGGGAAAAAACCCACTTTTTGGCCCAAAAATGATTTCACTCGCATTTTCACGCGCTCAAAAAACGAGGTTCCCGACACTTTTCTTCCGATTTTTTTTGTCACGTGCTAAAATAGAGGTAATAAATGGACGTACGGACCAAAAAACGCGAAATTTCATTTCCGGAAATGGGTTTTTTCGACCCCCGAAAATGGGAAAAAACCCACTTTTTGGCCCAAAACTGGTTTCACTGGCATTTTCACGCGCTCAAAAAACGAGGTTCCCGACATTTTTCTTCCGATTTTTTTGTCATGTGCTAAAATAGAGGTAAAACATGGACGTACAGACAAAAAAACGCGAAATTTCATTTCCGGAAATGGGTATTTTCGACCCCCGAAAATGGGAAAAACCCCACTTTTTGGCCAAAAACTGGTTTCACTTGCATTTTCACGCGCTCAAAAAACGAGGTTCCCGACATTTTTCTTCCGATTTTTTTTGTCACGTGCTAAAATAGAGGTACAAAATGGACGTACGGACCAAAAAACGTGAAATTTCATTTCCGGAAATGGGTTTTTTCGACCCCCGAAAATGGGAAAAAACCCCCTTTTTGGCCCAAAACTGGTTTCACTGGCATTTTCACGCGCTCAAAAAACGAGGTTCCCGACATTTTTCTTCCGATTTTTTTTGTCACGTGCTAAAATAGAGGTAAAAAATGGACGTACGGACCAAAAAACGCGAAATTTCATTTTCGGAAATGGGTTTTTTCGACCCCCGAAAATGGGAAAAAACCCACTTTTTGGCCCAAAACTGGTATCACTGGCATTTTCACGCGCTCAAAAAACGAGGTTCCCGACATTTTTCTTCCGATTTTTTTGTCATGTGCTAAAATAGAGGTAAACAAATGGACGTACGGACAAAAAAACGCGAAATTTTATTTCCGGAAATGGGTTTTTTTGACCCCCGAAAATGGGAAAAAACCCACTTTTTGGCCAAAAACTGGTTTCACTAGCATTTTCACGCGCTCAAAAAACGAGGTTCCCGACATTTTTCTTCCGATTTTTTTTGTCACGTGCTAAAATAGAGGTACAAAATGGACGTACGGACCAAAAAACGCGAAATTTCATTTCCGGAAATGGGTTTTTTCGACCCCCGAAAATGGGAAAAAACCCACTTTTTGGCCCAAAACTGGTATCACTGGCATTTTCACGCGCTCAAAAAACGAGGTTCCCGACATTTTTCTTCCGATTTTTTTGTCATGTGCTAAAATAGAGGTAAACAAATGGACGTACGGACAAAAAAACGCGAAATTTTATTTCCGGAAATGGGTTTTTTTGACCCCCGAAAATGGGAAAAAACCCACTTTTTGGCCAAAAACTGGTTTCACTAGCATTTTCACGCGCTCAAAAAACGAGGTTCCCGACATTTTTCTTCCGATTTTTTTTGTCACGTGCTAAAATAGAGGTACAAAATGGACGTACGGACCAAAAAACGCGAAATTTCATTTCCGGAAATGGGTTTTTTCGACCCCCGAAAATGGGAAAAAACCCACTTTTTGGCCCAAAAATGATATCACTAGCATTTTCACGCGCTCAAACAACGAGGTTCCCGACATTTTTCTTCCGATTTTTTTTGTCACGTGCTAAAATAGAGGTACAAAATGGACGTACGGACCAAAAAACGCGAAATTTCATTTCCGGAAATGGGTTTTTTCGACCCCCGAAAATGGGAAAAAACCCACTTTTTGGCCCAAAAATGATTTCACTCGCATTTTCACGCGCTCAAAAAACGAGGTTCCCGACACTTTTCTTCCGATTTTTTTTGTCACGTGCTAAAATAGAGGTAATAAATGGACGTACGGACCAAAAAACGCGAAATTTCATTTCCGGAAATGGGTTTTTTCGACCCCCGAAAATGGGAAAAAACCCACTTTTTGGCCCAAAACTGGTTTCACTGGCATTTTCACGCGCTCAAAAAACGAGGTTCCCGACATTTTTCTTCCGATTTTTTTGTCATGTGCTAAAATAGAGGTAAAACATGGACGTACAGACAAAAAACGCGAAATTTCATTTCCGGAAATGGGTTTTTTCGACCCCCGAAAATGGGAAAAAACCCACTTTTTGGCCAAAAACTGGTTTCACTTGCATTTTCACGCGCTCAAAAAACGAGGTTCCCGACATTTTTCTTCCGATTTTTTTTGTCACGTGCTAAAATAGAGGTACAAAATGGACGTACGGACCAAAAAACGTGAAATTTCATTTCCGGAAATGGGTTTTTTCGACCCCCGAAAATGGGAAAAAACCCACTTTTTGGCCCAAAACTGGTTTCACTGGCATTTTCACGCGCTCAAAAAACGAGGTTCCCGACATTTTTCTTCCGATTTTTTTTGTCACGTGCTAAAATAGAGGTAAAAAATGGACGTACGGACCAAAAAAGCGCGAAATTTCATTTCCGGAAATGGGTTTTTTCGACCCCCGAAAATGGGAAAAAACCCACTTTTTGGCCCAAAACTGGTATCACTGGCATTTTCACGCGCTCAAAAAACGAGGTTCCCGACATTTTTCTTCCGATTTTTTTGTCATGTGCTAAAATAGAGGTAAAAAAATGGACGTACGGACAAAAAAACGCGAAATTTCATTTCCGGAAATGGGTTTTTTCGACCCCCGAAAATGGGAAAAAACCCACTTTTTGGCCCAAAACTGGTTTCACTGGCATTTTCACGCGCTCAAAAAACGAGGTTCCCGACATTTTTCTTCCGATTTTTTTGTCACGTGCTAAAATAGAGGTAAAAAATGGACGTACGGACCAAAAAACGCGAAATTTCATTTCCGGAAATGGGTTTTTCGACCCCCGAAAATGGGAAAAAACCCACTTTTTGGCCCAAAAATGGTTTCACTGGCATTTTCACGCGCTCAAAAAACGAGGTTCCCGACATTTTTCTTCCGATTTTTTTTGTCACGTGCTAAAATAGAGGTACAAAATGGATGTACGGACCAAAAAACGCGAAATTTCATTTCCGGAAATAGGTTTTTTCGACCCCCGAAAATGGGGAAAAACCCACTTTTTGGCCCAAAAATGATTTCACTGGCATTTTCACGCGCTCAAAAAACGAGGTTCCCGACATTTTTCTTCCGATTTTTTTTGTCACGTGCTAAAATAGAGGTACAAAATGGACGTACGGACCAAAAAACGCGAAATTTCATTTCCGGAAATGGGTTTTTTCGACCCCCGAAAATGGGAAAAACCCCACTTTTTGGCCAAAATCTGGTTTCACTGGCATTTTCACGCGCTCAAAAAACGAGGTTCCCGACATTTTTCTTCCGATTTTTTTGTCATGTGCTAAAATAGAGGTAAAAAATGGACGTACGGACCAAAAAACGTGAAATTTCATTTCCGGAAATGGGTTTTTTCGACCCCCGAAAATGGGAAAAAACCCACTTTTTGGCCCAAAACTGGTTTCACTGGCATTTTCACGCGCTCAAAAAACGAGGTTCCCGACATTTTTCTTCCGATTTTTTTTGTCACGTGCTAAAATAGAGGTACAAAATGGACGTACGGACCAAAAAACGCGAAATTTCATTTCCGGAAATGGGTTTTTTCGACCCCCGAAAATGGGAAAAAACCCACTTTTTGGCCTAAAACTGGTTTCACTGGCATTTTCACGCGCTCAA
Organism: Heracleum sosnowskyi; assembly: GCA_030848705.1. Classification (NCBI taxonomy): domain Eukaryota; kingdom Viridiplantae; phylum Streptophyta; class Magnoliopsida; order Apiales; family Apiaceae; genus Heracleum; species Heracleum sosnowskyi. The sequence goes on along the minus strand of JAUIZM010000222.1, from coordinate 36,719 downwards.
AAAACGAGGTTCCCGACATTTTTCTTCCGATTTGTTTTGTCACGTGCTAAAATAGAGGTACAAAATGGACGTACGGACCAAAAAACGTGAAATTTCATTTCCGGAAATGGGTTTTTTCGACCCCCGAAAATGGGAAAAAACCCACTTTTTGGCCCAAAACTGGTTTCACTGGCATTTTCACGCGCTCAAAAAACGAGGTTCCCGACATTTTTCTTCCGATTTTTTTTGTCACGTGCTAAAATAGAGGTACAAAATGGACGTACGGACCAAAAAACACGAAATTTCATTTCCGGAAATGGGTTTTTTCGACCCCCGAAAATGGGAAAAAACCCACTTTTTGGCCCAAAAATGATTTCACTCGCATTTTCACGCGCTCAAAAAACGAGGTTCCCGACATTTTTCTTCCGATTTTTTTTGTCACGTGCTAAAATAGAGGTAATAAATGGACGTACGGACCAAAAAACGCGAAATTTCATTTCCGGAAATGGGTTTTTTCGACCCCCGAAAATGGGAAAAAACCCACTTTTTGGCCCAAAAATGATTTCACTCGCATTTTCACGCGCTCAAAAAACGAGGTTCCCGACATTTTTCTTCCGATTTTTTTTGTCACGTGCTAAAATAGAGGTAATAAATGGACGTACGGACCAAAAAACGCGAAATTTCATTTCCGGAAATGGGTTTTTCGACCCCCGAAAATGGGAAAAAACCCACTTTTTGGCCCAAAAATGGTTTCACTGGCATTTTCACGCGCTCAAAAAACGAGGTTCCCGACATTTTTCTTCCGATTTGTTTTGTCACGTACTAAAATAGAGGTACAAAATGGACGTACGGACCAAAAAACGCGAAATTTCATTTCCGGAAATGGGTTTTTTCGACCCCCGAAAATGGGAAAAAACCCACTTTTTGGCCCAAACCTGGTTTCACTGGCATTTTCACGCGCTCAAAAAACAAGGTTCCGGACATTTTTCTTCCGATTTTTTTTGTCACGTGCTAAAATAGAGGTACAAAATGGACGTACGGACCAAAAAACGCGAAATTTCATTTCCGGAAATGGGTTTTTTCGACCCCCGAAAATGGGAAAAAACCCACTTTTTGGCCCAAAACTGGTTTCACTGGCATTTTCACGCGCTCAAAAAACGAGGTTCCCGACATTTTTCTTCCGATTTTTTTTGTCACGTGCTAAAATAGAGGTACAAAATGGACGTACGGACCAAAAAACACGAAATTTCATTTCCGGAAATGGGTTTTTTCGACCCCCGAAAATGGGAAAAAACCCACTTTTTGGCCCAAAAATGATTTCACTCGCATTTTCACGCGCTCAAAAAACGAGGTTCCCGACATTTTTCTTCCGATTTTTTTTGTCACGTGCTAAAATAGAGGTAATAAATGGACGTATGGACCAAAAAACGCGAAATTTCATTTCCGGAAATGGGTTTTTTCGACCCCCGAAAATGGGAAAAAACCCACTTTTTGGCCCAAAAATGATTTCACTCGCATTTTCACGTGCTCAAAAAACGAGGTTCCCGACATTTTTCTTCCGATTTTTTTTGTCACGTGCTAAAATAGAGGTAATAAATGGACGTACGGACCAAAAAACGCGAAATTTCATTTCCGGAAATGGGTTTTTCGACCCCCGAAAATGGGAAAAAACCCACTTTTTGGCCCAAAAATGGTTTCACTGGCATTTTCACGCGCTCAAAAAACGAGGTTCCCGACATTTTTCTTCCGATTTGTTTTGTCATGTACTAAAATGGACGTACGGACCAAAAAACGCGAAATTTCATTTCCGGAAATGGGTTTTTTCGACCCCCGAAAATGGGAAAAAACCCACTTTTTTTGGCCCAAAAATGAATTCACTAGCATTTTCACGCGCTCAAACAACGAGGTTCCCGACATTTTTCTTCCGATTTTTTTTGTCACGTGCTAAAATAGAGGTACAAAATGGACGTACGGACCAAAAAACACGAAATTTCATTTCCGGAAATGGGTTTTTTCGACCCCCGAAAATGGGAAAAAACCCACTTTTTGGCCCAAAAATGATTTCACTCGCATTTTCACGCGCTCAAAAAACGAGGTTCCCGACATTTTTCTTCCGATTTTTTTTGTCACGTGCTAAAATAGAGGTAATAAATGGACGTACGGACCAAAAAACGCGAAATTTCATTTCCGGAAATGGGTTTTTTCGACCCCCGAAAATGGGAAAAAACCCACTTTTTGGCCCAAAACTGGTTTCACTGGCATTTTCACGCGCTCAAAAAACGAGGTTCCCGACATTTTTCTTCCGATTTTTTTGTCATGTGCTAAAATAGAGGTAAAACATGGACGTACGGACAAAAAAACGCGAAATTTCATTTCCGGAAATGGGTTTTTTCGACCCCCGAAAATGGGAAAAAATCCACTTTTTGGCCAAAAACTGGTTTCACTGGCATTTTCACGCGCTCAAAAAACGAGGTTCCCGACATTTTTCTTCCGATTTTTTTTTGTCACGTGATAAAATAGAGGTACAAAATGGACGTACGGACCAAAAACGCGAAATTTCATTTCCGGAAATGGGTTTTTTCGACCCCCGAAAATGGGAAATAACCCACTTTTTGGCCCAAAAATGATTTCACTAGCATTTTCACGCGCTCAAACAACGAGGTTCTCGACATTTTTCTTCCTATTTTTTTTGTCACGTGCTAAAATAGAGGTACAAAATGGACGTACGGACCAAAAAACACGAAATTTCATTTCCGGAAATGGGTTTTTTCGACCCCCGAAAATGGGAAAAAACCCACTTTTTGGCCCAAAAATGATTTCACTCGCATTTTCACGCGCTCAAAAAACGAGGTTCCCGACATTTTTCTTCCGATTTTTTTTGTCACGTGCTAAAATAGAGGTAATAAATGGACGTACGGACCAAAAAACGCGAAATTTCATTTCCGGAAATGGGTTTTTTCGACCCCCGAAAATGGGAAAAAACCCACTTTTTGGCCCAAAACTGGTTTCACTGGCATTTTCACGCGCTCAAAAAACGAGGTTCCCGACATTTTTCTTCCGATTTTTTTTGTCATGTGCTAAAATAGAGGTAAAACATGGACGTACGGACAAAAAAACGTGAAATTTCATTTCCGGAAATGGGTTTTTTCGACCCCCGAAAATGGGAAAAAATCCACTTTTTGGCCAAAAACTGGTTTCAATGGCATTTTCACGCGCTCAAAAAACGAGGTTCCCGACATTTTTCTTCCGATTTTTTTTGTCACGTGCTAAAATAGAGGTACAAAATGGACGTACGGACCAAAAAACGCGAAATTTCATTTCCGGAAATGGGTTTTTTCGACCCCCGAAAATGGGAAAAAACCCACTTTTTGGCCCAAAAATGATTTCACTAGCATTTTCACGCGCTCAAACAACGAGGTTCCCGACATTTTTCTTCCGATTTTTTTTGTCACGTGCTAAAATAGAGGTACAAAATGGACGTACGGACCAAAAAACACGAAATTTCATTTCCGGAAATGGGTTTTTTCGACCCCCGAAAATGGGAAAAAACCCACTTTTTGGCCCAAAAATGATTTCACTCGCATTTTCACGCGCTCAAAAAACGAGGTTCCCGACACTTTTCTTCCGATTTTTTTTTGTCACGTGCTAAAATAGAGGTAATAAATGGACGTACGGACCAAAAAACGCGAAATTTCATTTCCGGAAATGGGTTTTTTCGACCCCCGAAAATGGGAAAAACCCCACTTTTTGGCCAAAAACTGGTTTCACTTGCATTTTCACGCGCTCAAAAAACGAGGTTCCCGACATTTTTCTTCCGATTTTTTTTGTCACGTGCTAAAATAGAGGTACAAAATGGACGTACGGACCAAAAAACGTGAAATTTCATTTCCGGAAATGGGTTTTTTCGACCCCCGAAAATGGGAAAAAACCCACTTTTTGGCCCAAAACTGGTTTCACTGGCATTTTCACGCGCTCAAAAAACGAGGTTCCCGACATTTTTCTTCCGATTTTTTTTGTCACGTGCTAAAATAGAGGTAAAAAATGGACGTACGGACCAAAAAACGCGAAATTTCATTTCCGGAAATGGGTTTTTTCGACCCCCGAAAATGGGAAAAAACCCACTTTTTGGCCCAAAACTGGTATCACTGGCATTTTCACGCGCTCAAAAAACGAGGTTCCCGACATTTTTCTTCCGATTTTTTTGTCATGTGCTAAAATAGAGGTAAACAAATGGACGTACGGACAAAAAAACGCGAAATTTTATTTCCGGAAATGGGTTTTTTTTGACCCCCGAAAATGGGAAAAAACCCACTTTTTGGCCAAAAACTGGTTTCACTAGCATTTTCACGCGCTCAAAAAACGAGGTTCCCGACATTTTTCTTCCGATTTTTTTTGTCACGTGCTAAAATAGAGGTACAAAATGGACGTACGGACCAAAAAACGCGAAATTTCATTTCCGGAAATGGGTTTTTTCGACCCCCGAAAATGGGAAAAAACCCACTTTTTGGCCCAAAAATGATATCACTAGCATTTTCACGCGCTCAAACAACGAGGTTCCCGACATTTTTCTTCCGATTTTTTTTGTCACGTGCTAAAATAGAGGTACAAAATGGACGTACGGACCAAAAAACGCGAAATTTCATTTCCGGAAATGGGTTTTTTCGACCCCGAAAATGGGAAAAAACCCACTTTTTGGCCCAAAAATGATATCACTAGCATTTTCACGCGCTCAAACAACGAGGTTCCCGACATTTTTCTTCCGATTTTTTTTGTCACGTGCTAAAATAGAGGTACAAAATGGACGTACGGACCAAAAAACGCGAAATTTCATTTCCGGAAATGGGTTTTTTTCGACCCCCGAAAATGGGAAAAAACCCACTTTTTGGCCCAAAAATGATTTCACTCGCATTTTCACGCGCTCAAAAAACGAGGTTCCCGACACTTTTCTTCCGATTTTTTTTGTCACGTGCTAAAATAGAGGTAATAAATGGACGTACGGACCAAAAAACGCGAAATTTCATTTCCGGAAATGGGTTTTTTCGACCCCCGAAAATGGGAAAAAACCCACTTTTTGGCCAAAAACTGGTTTCACTTGCATTTTCACGCGCTCAAAAAACGAGGTTCCCGACATTTTTCTTCCGATTTTTTTTGTCACGTGCTAAAATAGAGGTACAAAATGGACGTACGGACCAAAAAACGTGAAATTTCATTTCCGAAAATGGGTTTTTTCGACCCCCGAAAATGGGAAAAAACCCACTTTTTGGCCCAAAACTGGTTTCACTGGCATTTTCACGCGCTCAAAAAACGAGGTTCCCGACATTTTTCTTCCGATTTTTTTTGTCACGTGCTAAAATAGAGGTAAAAAATGGACGTACGGACCAAAAAAGCGCGAAATTTCATTTCCGGAAATGGGTTTTTTCGACCCCCGAAAATGGGAAAAAACCCACTTTTTGGCCCAAAACTGGTATCACTGGCATTTTCACGCGCTCAAAAAACGAGGTTCCCGACATTTTTCTTCCGATTTTTTTGTCATGTGCTAAAATAGAGGTAAAAAAATGGACGTACGGACAAAAAAACGCGAAATTTCATTTCCGGAAATGGGTTTTTTCGACCCCCGAAAATGGGAAAAAACCCACTTTTTGGCCCAAAACTGGTTTCACTGGCATTTTCACGCGCTCAAAAAACGAGGTTCCCGACATTTTTCTTCCGATTTTTTTGTCACGTGCTAAAATAGAGGTAAAAAATGGACGTACGGACCAAAAAACGCGAAATTTAATTTCCGGAAATGGGTTTTTCGACCCCCGAAAATGGGAAAAAACCCACTTTTTGGCCCAAAAATGGTTTCACTGGCATTTTCACGCGCTCAAAAAACGAGGTTCCCGACATTTTTCTTCCGATTTTTTTTGTCACGTGCTAAAATAGAGGTACAAAATGGATGTACGGACCAAAAAACGCGAAATTTCATTTCCGGAAATAGGTTTTTTCGACCCCCGAAAATGGGAAAAACCCACTTTTTGGCCCAAAAATGATTTCACTGGCATTTTCACGCGCTCAAAAAATGAGGTTCCCGACATTTTTCTTCCGATTTTTTTTGTCACGTGCTAAAATAGAGGTACAAAATGGACGTACGGACCAAAAAACGTGAAATTTCATTTCCGGAAATGGGTTTTTTCGACCCCCGAAAATGGGAAAAAACCCACTTTTTGGCCCAAAACTGGTTTCACTGGCATTTTCACGCGCTCAAAAAACGAGGTTCCCGACATTTTTCTTCCGATTTTTTTTGTCACGTGCTAAAATAGAGGTACAAAATGGACGTACGGACCAAAAAACGCGAAATTTCATTTCCGGAAATGGGTTTTTTCGACCCCCGAAAATGGGAAAAAAACCCACTTTTTGGCCTAAAACTGGTTTCACTGGCATTTTCACGCGCTCAAAAAACGAGGTTCCCGACATTTTTCTTTCAATTTTTTTTGTCACGTGCTAAAATAGAGGTAAAAAATGGACGTACGGACCAAAAAACGCGAAATTTCATTTCCGGAAATTGGTTTTTTCGACCCCCGAAAATGGGAAAAAACACACTTTTTGGCCCAAAAATGGTTTCACTGGCATTTTCACGCGCTCAAAAAACGAGGTTCCCGACATTTTTCTTCCGATTTTTTTTGTCACGTGCTAAAATAGAGGTACAAAATGGACGTACGGACCAAAAAACGCGAAATTTCATTTCCGGAAATGGGTTTTTTCGACCCCCGAAAATGGGAAAAAACCCACTTTTTGGCCCAAAAATGGTTTCGCTGGCATTTTCACGCGCTCAAAAAGCGAGGTTCCCGACATTTTTCTTCCGATTTTTTTGTCACGTGCTAAAATAGAGGTAAAAAATGGACGTACGGACCAAAAAACGTGAAATTTCATTTCCGAAAATGGGTTTTTTCGACCCCCGAAAATGGGAAAAAACCCACTTTTTGGCCCAAAACTGGTTTCACTGGCATTTTCAGGCGCTCAAAAAACGAGGTTCCGGACATTTTTCTTCCGATTTTTTTTGTCACGTGCTAAAATAGAGGTACAAAATGGACGTACGGACCAAAAAACGCGAAATTTTATTTCCGGAAATGGGTTTTTTCGACCCCCGAAAATGGGAAAAAACCCACTTTTTGGCCGAAAACTGGTTTCACTGGCATTTTCACGCGCTCAAAAAACGAGGTTCCCGACATTTTTCTTTCAATTTTTTTTGTCACGTGCTAAAATAGAGGTAAAAAATGGACGTACGGACCAAAAAACGCGAAATTTCATTTCCGGAAATTGGTTTTTTCGACCCCCGAAAATGGGAAAAAACCCACTTTTTGGCCCAAAAATGGTTTCACTGGCATTTTCACGCGCTCAAAAAATGAGGTTCCCGACATTTTTCTTCCGATTTTTTTTGTCACGTGCTAAAATAGAGGTACAAAATGGACGTACGGACCAAAAAACGCGAAATTTCATTTCCGGAAATAGGTTTTTTCGACCCCCGAAAATGGGAAAAAACCCACTTTTTGGCCCAAAACTGGTTTCACTGGCATTTTCACGCGCTCAAAAAACGAGGTTCCCGACATTTTTCTTCCGATTTTTTTTTGTCATGTGCTAAAATAGAGGTACAAAATGGACGTACGGACCAAAAAACGCGAAATTTCATTTCCGGAAATGGGTTTTTTCGACCCCCGAAAATGGGAAAAAACCCACTTTTTGGCCCAAAACTGGTATCACTGGCATTTTCACGCGCTCAAAAAACGAGGTTCCCGACATTTTTCTTTCAATTTTTTTTGTCACGTGCTAAAATAGAGGTAAAAAATGGACGTACGGACCAAAAAACGCGAAATTTCATTTCCGGAAATGGGTTTTTTCGACCCCCGAAAATGGGAAAAAACACACTTTTTGGCCCAAAAATGGTTTCACTGGCATTTTCACGCGCTCAAAAAACGAGGTTCCCGACATTTTTCTTCCGATTTTTTTTGTCACGTGCTAAAATAGAGGTACAAAATGGACGTACGGACCAAAAAACGCGAAATTTCATTTCCGGAAATGGGTTTTTTCGACCCCCGAAAATGGGAAAAAACCCACTTTTTGGCCCAAAAATGGTTTCGCTGGCATTTTCACGCGCTCAAAAAGCGAGGTTCCCGACATTTTTCTTCCGATTTTTTTGTCACGTGCTAAAATAGAGGTAAAAAATGGACGTACGGACCAAAAAACGCGAAATTTCATTTCCGGAAATGGGTTTTTTCGACCCCCGAAAATGGGAAAAAACCCACTTTTTGGCCCAAAACTGGTATCACTGGCATTTTCACGCGCTCAAAAAACGAGGTTCCCGACATTTTTCTTCCGATTTTTTTGTCATGTGCTAAAATAGAGGTAAAAAAATGGACGTACGGACAAAAAAACGCGAAATTTTATTTCCGGAAATGGGTTTTTTTGACCCCCGAAAATGGGAAAAAACCCACTTTTTGGCCAAAAACTGGTTTCACTAGCATTTTCACGCGCTCAAAAAACGAGGTTCCCGACATTTTTCTTCCGATTTTTTTTGTCACGTGCTAAAATAGAGGTACAAAATGGACGTACGGACCAAAAAACGCGAAATTTCATTTCCGGAAATGGGTTTTTTCGACCCCCGAAAATGGGAAAAAACCCACTTTTTGGCCCAAAAATGATATCACTAGCATTTTCACGCGCTCAAACAACGAGGTTCCCGACATTTTTCTTCCGATTTTTTTTGTCACGTGCTAAAATAGAGGTACAAAATGGACGTACGGACCAAAAAACGCGAAATTTCATTTCCGGAAATGGGTTTTTTCGACCCCCGAAAATGGGAAAAAACCCACTTTTTGGCCCAAAAATGATTTCACTCGCATTTTCACGCGCTCAAAAAACGAGGTTCCCGACACTTTTCTTCCGATTTTTTTTGTCACGTGCTAAAATAGAGGTAATAAATGGACGTACGGACCAAAAAACGCGAGGACCAAAAAACGCGAAATTTCATTTCTGGAAATGGGTTTTTTCGACCCCGAAAATGGGAAAAAAACCACTTTTTGGCCCAAAACTGGTTTCACTGGCATTTTCACGCGCTCAAAAAACGAGGTTCCCGACATTTTTCTTCCGATTTTTTTGTCATGTGCTAAAATAGAGGTAAAACATGGACGTACAGACAAAAAACGCGAAATTTCATTTCCGGAAATGGGTTTTTTCGACCCCCGAAAATGGGAAAAAACCCACTTTTTGGCCAAAAACTGGTTTCACTTGCATTTTCACGCGCTCAAAAAACGAGGTTCCCGACATTTTTCTTCCGATTTTTTTTGTCACGTGCTAAAATAGAGGTACAAAATGGACGTACGGACCAAAAAACGTGAAATTTCATTCCGGAAATGGGTTTTTTCGACCCCGAAAATGGGAAAAAACCCACTTTTTGGCCCAAAACTGGTTTCACTGGCATTTTCACGCGCTCAAAAACGAGGTTCCCGACATTTTTCTTCCGATTTTTTTTGTCACGTGCTAAAATAGAGGTAAAAAATGGACGTACGGACCAAAAAAGCGCGAAATTTCATTTCCGGAAATGGGTTTTTTCGACCCCCGAAAATGGGAAAAAACCCACTTTTTGGCCCAAAACTGGTATCACTGGCATTTTCACGCGCTCAAAAAACGAGGTTCCCGACATTTTTCTTCCGATTTTTTTGTCATGTGCTAAAATAGAGGTAAAAAAATGGACGTACGGACAAAAAAACGCGAAATTTCATTTCCGGAAATGGGTTTTTTCGACCCCCGAAAATGGGAAAAAACCCACTTTTTGGCCCAAAACTGGTTTCACTGGCATTTTCACGCGCTCAAAAAACGAGGTTCCCGACATTTTTCTTCCGATTTTTTTGTCACGTGCTAAAATAGAGGTAAAAAATGGACGTACGGACCAAAAAACGCGAAATTTCATTTCGGAAATGGGTTTTTCGACCCCCGAAAATGGGAAAAAACCCACTTTTTGGCCCAAAAATGGTTTCACTGGCATTTTCAGGCGCTCAAAAAACGAGGTTCCGGACATTTTTCTTCCGATTTTTTTTGTCACGTGCTAAAATAGAGGTACAAAATGGACGTACGGACCAAAAAACGCGAAATTTTATTTCCGGAAATGGGTTTTTTCGACCCCCGAAATGGGAAAAAACCCACTTTTGGCCGAAAACTGGTTTCACTGGCATTTTCACGCGCTCAAAAAACGAGGTTCCCGACATTTTTCTTTCAATTTTTTTTGTCACGTGCTAAAATAGAGGTAAAAAATGGACGTACGGACCAAAAACGCGAAATTTCATTTCCGGAAATTGTTTTTTCGACCCCCGAAAATGGAAAAAACCCACTTTTTGGCCCAAAAATGGTTTCACTGGCATTTTCACGCGCTCAAAAAATGAGGTTCCCGACATTTTTCTTCCGATTTTTTTTTGTCACGTGCTAAAATAGAGGTACAAAATGGACGTACGGACCAAAAAATGCGAAATTTCATTTCCGGAAATGGGTTTTTTCGACCCCCGAAAATGGGAAAAAACCCACTTTTTGGCCCAAAACTGGTTTCACTGGCATTTTCACGCGCTCAAAAAACGAGGTTCCCGACATTTTTCTTCCGATTTTTTTGTCACGTGCTAAAATAGAGGTAAAAAATGGACGTACGGACCAAAAAACGCAAAATTTCATTTCCGGAAATGGGTTTTTTCGACCCCCGAAAATGGGAAAAAACCCACTTTTTGGCCAAAAACTGGTTTCACTGGCATTTTCACGCGCTCAAAAAACGAGGTTCCCGACATTTTTCTTCCGATTTTTTTTGTCACGTGCTAAAATAGAGGTAAAAAATGGACGTACGGACCAAAAAACGCGAAATTTCATTTCCGGAAATTGGTTTTTTCGACCCCCGAAAATGGGAAAAAACACACTTTTGGCCCAAAAATGGTTTCACTGGCATTTTCACGCGCTCAAAAAACGAGGTTCCCGACATTTTTCTTCCGATTTTTTTTTGTCACGTGCTAAAATAGAGGTACAAAATGGACGTACGGACCAAAAAACGCGAAATTTCATTTCCGGAAATGGGTTTTTTTCGACCCCCGAAATGGGAAAAAACCCACTTTTTGGCCCAAAAATGGTTTCGCTGGCATTTTCACGCGCTCAAAAAGCGAGGTTCCCGACATTTTTCTTCCGATTTTTTTGTCACGTGCTAAAATAGAGGTAAAAAATGGACGTACGGACCAAAAAACGCGAAATTTCATTTCCGAAAATGGGTTTTTTCGACCCCCGAAAATGGGAAAAAACCCACTTTTTGGCCCAAAACTGGTTTCACTGGCATTTTCACGCGCTCAAAAAACGAGGTTCCGGACATTTTTCTTCGATTTTTTTTGTCACGTGCTAAAATAGAGGTACAAAATGGACGTACGGACCAAAAAACGCGAAATTTTATTTCCGGAAATGGGTTTTTCGACCCCCGAAAATGGGAAAAAACCCACTTTTTGGCCGAAAACTGGTTTCACTGGCATTTTTCACGCGCTCAAAAACGAGGTTCCCGACATTTTTCTTTCAATTTTTTTTGTCACGTGCTAAAATAGAGGTAAAAAATGGACGTACGGACCAAAAAACGCGAAATTTCATTTCCGGAAATTGGTTTTTTCGACCCCCGAAAATGGGAAAAAACCCACTTTTTGGCCCAAAAATGGTTTCACTGGCATTTTCACGCGCTCAAAAAATGAGGTTCCGACATTTTTCTTCCGATTTTTTTTTGTCACGTGCTAGAATAGAGGTACAAAAATGGACGTACGGACCAAAAAACGCGAAATTTCATTTCCGGAAATGGGTTTTTTCGACCCCCGGAAAATGGGAAAAAACCCACTTTATTGGCCCAAAACTGGTTTCACTGGCATTTCACGCGCTCAAAAAACGAGGTTCCCGACATTTTTCTTCCGATTTTTTTGTCACGTGCTAAAATAGAGGTAAAAAATGGACGTACGGACCAAAAAACGCAAAATTTCATTTCCGGAAATGGGATTTTTGGACCCCCGAAAATTGGAAAAAACCCACTTTTTGGCCAAAAACTGGTTTCACTGGCATTTTCACGCGCTCAAAAACGAGGTTCCCGACATTTTTCTTCCGATTTTTTTTGTCACGTGCTAAAATAGAGGTACAAATGGACGTACGGACCAAAAAACGGCGAAATTGCATTTCCGGAAATGGGTTTTTTCGACCCCCGAAAATGGAAAAAACCCACTTTTTGGCCCAAAAATGGTTTCACTGGCATTTTCACGCGCTCAAAAAACGAGGTTCCCGACATTTTTCTTCCGATTTTTTTTGTCACGTGCTAAAATAGAGGTACAAAATGGATGTACGGACCAAAAAACGCGAAATTTCATTTCCGGAAATAGGTTTTTTCGACCCCCGAAAATGGGAAAAAACCCACTTTTTGGCCCAAAACTGGTTTCACTGGCATTTTCACGCGCTCAAAAACGAGGTTCCTGACATTTTTCTTCCGATTTTTTTTGTCACGTGCTAAAATAGAGGTACAAAATGGACGTACGGACAAAAAACGCGAAATTTCATTTCCGGAAATGGGTTTTTTCGACCCCCGAAAATGGGAAAAAACCCACTTTTTGGCCAAAAACTGGTTTCACTTGCATTTTCACGCGCTCAAAAAACGAGGTTCCGACATTTTTCTTCCGATTTTTTTGTCATGTGCTAAAATAGAGGTAAAAAATGGACGTACGGACCAAAAAACGTAAATTTCATTTCCGGAAATGGTTTTTTCGACCCCCGAAAATGGGAAAAAACCCACTTTTTGGCCCAAAACTGGTTTCACTGGCATTTTCACGCGCTCAAAAAACGAGGTTCCCGACATTTTTCTTCCGATTTTTTTTGTCACGTGCTAAAATAGAGGTACAAAATGGACGTACGGACCAAAAAACGCGAAATTTCATTTCCGGAAATGGGTTTTTTCGACCCCCGAAAATGGGAAAAAACCCACTTTTTGGCCCAAAACTGGTATCACTGGCATTTTCACGCGCTCAAAAAACGAGGTTCCCGACATTTTTCTTTCAATTTTTTTTGTCACGTGCTAAAATAGAGGTAAAAAATGGACGTACGGACCAAAAAACGCGAAATTTCATTTCCGGAAATGGGTTTTTTCGACCCCCGAAAATGGGAAAAAACACACTTTTTGGCCCAAAAATGGTTTCACTGGCATTTTCACGCGCTCAAAAAACGAGGTTCCCGACATTTTTCTTCCGATTTTTTTTGTCACGTGCTAAAATAGAGGTACAAAATGGACGTACGGACCAAAAAACGCGAAATTTCATTTCCGGAAATGGGTTTTTTCAACCCCCGAAAATGGGAAAAAACCCACTTTTTGGCCCAAAAATGGTTTCGCTGGCATTTTCACGCGCTCAAAAAGCGAGGTTCCCGACATTTTTCTTCCGATTTTTTTGTCACGTGCTAAAATAGAGGTAAAAAATGGACGTACGGACCAAAAAACGCGAAATTTCATTTCCGGAAATGGGTTTTTTCGACCCCCGAAAATGGGAAAAAACCCACTTTTTGGCCCAAAACTGGTATCACTGGCATTTTCACGCGCTCAAAAAACGAGGTTCCCGACATTTTTCTTCCGATTTTTTTGTCATGTGCTAAAATAGAGGTAAACAAATGGACGTACGGACAAAAAAACGCGAAATTTTATTTCCGGAAATGGGTTTTTTTGACCCCCGAAAATGGGAAAAAACCCACTTTTTGGCCAAAAACTGGTTTCACTAGCATTTTCACGCGCTCAAAAAACGAGGTTCCCGACATTTTTCTTCCGATTTTTTTTGTCACGTGCTAAAATAGAGGTACAAAATGGACGTACGGACCAAAAAACGCGAAATTTCATTTCCGGAAATGGGTTTTTTCGACCCCCGAAAATGGGAAAAAACCCACTTTTTGGCCCAAAAATGATATTACTAGCATTTTCACGCGCTCAAACAACGAGGTTCCCGACATTTTTCTTCCGATTTTTTTTGTCACGTGCTAAAATAGAGGTACAAAATGGACGTACGGACCAAAAAACGCGAAATTTCATTTCCGGAAATGGGTTTTTTCGACCCCCGAAAATGGGAAAAAACCCACTTTTTGGCCCAAAAATGATTTCACTCGCATTTTCACGCGCTCAAAAAACGAGGTTCCCGACACTTTTCTTCCGATTTTTTTTGTCACGTGCTAAAATAGAGGTAATAAATGGACGTACGGACCAAAAAACGCGAAATTTCATTTCCGGAAATGGGTTTTTTCGACCCCCGAAAATGGGAAAAAACCCACTTTTTGGCCCAAAACTGGTTTCACTGGCATTTTCACGCGCTCAAATAACGAGGTTCCCGACATTTTTCTTCCGATTTTTTTGTCATGTGCTAAAATAGAGGTAAAACATGGACGTACAGACAAAAAACGCGAAATTTCATTTCCGGAAATGGGTTTTTTCGACCCCCGAAAATGGGAAAAAACCCACTTTTTGGCCAAAAACTGGTTTCACTTGCATTTTCACGCGCTCAAAAAACGAGGTTCCCGACATTTTTCTTCCGATTTTTTTTGTCACGTGCTAAAATAGAGGTACAAAATGGACGTACGGACCAAAAAACGTGAAATTTCATTTCCGGAAATGGGTTTTTTCGACCCCCGAAAATGGGAAAAACCCACTTTTTGGCCCAAAACTGGTTTCACTGCATTTTCACGCGCTCAAAAACGAGGTTCCCGACATTTTTCTTCCGATTTTTTTGTCACGTGCTAAAATAGAGGTAAAAATGGACGTACGGACCAAAAAAAGCGCGAAATTTCATTTCCGGAAATGGGTTTTTTCGACCCCCGAAAATGGGAAAAAACCCACTTTTTGGCCCAAAACTGGTATCACTGGCATTTTCACGCGCTCAAAAAACGAGGTCCCGACATTTTTCTTCCGATTTTTTTGTCATGTGCTAAAATAGAGGTAAAAAAATGGACGTACGGACAAAAAAACGCGAAATTTCATTTCCGGAAATGGGTTTTTTCGACCCCGAAAATGGGAAAAAACCCACTTTTTGGCCCAAAACTGGTTTCACTGGCATTTTCACGCGCTCAAAAAACGAGGTTCCGACATTTTTCTTCCGATTTTTTTGTCACGTGCTAAAATAGAGGTAAAAAATGGACGTACGGACCAAAAAACGCGAAATTTCATTTCCGGAAATGGGTTTTTCGACCCCCGAAAATGGGAAAAAACCCACTTTTTGGCCCAAAAATGGTTTCACTGGCATTTTCAGGCGCTCAAAAAACGAGGTTCCGGACATTTTTCTTCCGATTTTTTTTGTCACGTGCTAAAATAGAGGTACAAAATGGACGTACGGACCAAAAAACGCGAAATTTTATTTCCGGAAATGGGTTTTTCGACCCCCGAAAATGGGAAAAAACCCACTTTTTGGCCGAAAACTGGTTTCACTGGCATTTTCACGCGCTCAAAAAATGAGGTTCCCGACATTTTTCTTTCAATTTTTTTTGTCACGTGCTAAAATAGAGGTAAAAAATGGACGTACGGACCAAAAAACGCGAAATTTCATTTCGGAAATTGGTTTTTTCGACCCCCGAAAATGGGAAAAAACCCACTTTTTGGCCCAAAAATGGTTTCACTGGCATTTTCACGCGCTCAAAAATGAGGTTCCCGACATTTTTCTTCCGATTTTTTTTGTCACGTGCTAAAATAGAGGTACAAGACGTACGGACCAAAAAACGCGAAATTTCATTTCCGGAAATGGGTTTTTTCTACCCCCGAAAATGGGAAAAAACCCACTTTTTGGCCCAAAACTGGTTTCACTGGCATTTTCACGCGCTCAAAAAACGAGTTTCCGGACATTTTTCTTCCGATTTTTTTTGTCACGTGCCAAAATAGAGGTACAAAATGGACGTACGGACCAAAAAACGTAAAATTTCATTTCCGGAAATGGGTTTTTTCGACCCCCGAAAATGGGAAAAAACCAACTTTTTGGCCCAAAACTGGTTTCACTAGCATTTTCACGCGCTCAAAAACCGAGGTTCCGGACATTTTTCTTCCGATTTTTTTTGTCACGTGCCAAAATAGAGGTACAAAATGGACGTACGGACCAAAAAACGCGAAATTTCATTTCCGGAAATGGGTTTTTTCTACCCCCGAAAATGGGAAAAAACCCACTTTTTGGCCCAAAACTGGTTTCACTGGCATTTTCACGCGCTCAAAAAACGAGTTTCCGGACATTTTTCTTCCGATTTTTTTTGTCACGTGCCAAAATAGAGGTACAAAATGGACGTACGGACCAAAAAACGTAAAATTTCATTTCCGGAAATGGGTTTTTTCGACCCCCGAAAATGGGAAAAAACCAACTTTTTGGCCCAAAACTGGTTTCACTAGCATTTTCACGCGCTCAAAAACCGAGGTTCCGGACATTTTTCTTCCGATTTTTTTTGTCACGTGCCAAAATAGAGGTACAAAATGGACGTACGGACCAAAAAACGCGAAATTTCATTTCCGGAAATGGGTTTTTTCGACCCCCGAAAATGGGAAAAAACCCACTTTTTGGCCCAAAACTGGTTTCACTTTCATTTTCACGCGCTCAAAAAACGAGGTTCCGGACATTTTTCTTCCGATTTTTTTTGTCACGTGCCAAAATAGATGTACAAAATGGACGTACGGACCAAAAAATGAGAAATTTCATTTCCGGAAATGGGTTTTTTCGACCCCCGAAAATGGGAAAAAACCAACTTTTTGGCCCAAAACTGGTTTCACTGGCATTTTCACGCGCTCAAAAAACGAGGTTCCGGACATTTTTCATCCGATTTTTTTTGTCACGTGCCAAAATAGAGGTACAAAATGGACGTACGGACCAAAAAACGCGAAATTTCATTTCCGGAAATGGGTTTTTTCGACCCCCGAAAATGGGAAAAAACCCACTTTTTGGCCCAAAAACTGGTTTCACTGGCATTTTCACGCGCTCAAAAAACGAGGTTCCGGACATTTTTCTTCCGATTTTTTTTGTCACGTGCCAAAATAGATGTACAAAATGGACGTACGGACCAAAAAATGAGAAATTTCATTTCCGGAAATGGGTTTTTTCGACCCCCGAAAATGGGAAAAAACCAACTTTTTGGCCCAAAACTGGTTTCACTGGCATTTTCACGCGCTCAAAAAATGAGGTTCCGGACATTTTTCTTCCGATTTTTTTTGTCACGTGCCAAAATAGAGGTACAAAATGGACGTACGGACCAAAAAACGTAAAATTTCATTTCCGGAAATGGGTTTTTTCGACCCCGAAAATGGGAGAAAACCCACTTTTTGGCCCAAAACTGGTTTCACTGGCATTTTCACGCGCTCAAAAAATGAGGTTCCGGACATTTTTCTTCCGATTTTTTTTGTCACGTGCCAAAATAGAGGTACAAAATGGACGTACGGACCAAAAAACGCGAAATTTCATTTCCGGAAATGGGTTTTTTCCACCCCCGAAAATGGGAAAAAACCAACTTTTTGGCCCAAAATGGTTTCACTAGCATTTTCACGCGCTCAAAAACCGAGGTTCCGGACATTTTTCTTCCGATTTTTTTTGTCACGTGCCAAAATAGAGGTACAAAATGGACGTACGGACCAAAAAACGCGAAATTTCATTTCCGGAAATGGGTTTTTTCGACCCCCGAAAATGGGAAAAAACCCACTTTTTGGCCCAAAACTGGTTTCACTGGCATTTTCACGCGCTCAAAAAACGAGGTTCCGGACATTTTTCATCCGATTTTTTTTGTCACGTGCCAAAATAGAGGTACAAAATGGACGTACGGACCAAAAAACGCGAAATTTCATTTCCGGAAATGGGTTTTTTCGACCCCCGAAAATGGGAAAAAACCCACTTTTTGGCCCAAAACTGGTTTCACTGGCATTTTCACGCGCTCAAAAAACGAGTTTCCGGACATTTTTCTTCCGATTTTTTTTGTCACGTGCCAAAATAGAGGTACAAAATGGACGTACGGACCAAAAAACGTAAAATTTCATTTCCGGAAATGGGTTTTTTCGACCCCCGAAAATGGGAAAAAACCAACTTTTTGGCCCAAAACTGGTTTCACTAGCATTTTCACGCGCTCAAAAACCGAGGTTCCGGACATTTTTCTTCCGATTTTTTTTGTCACGTGCCAAAATAGAGGTACAAAATGGACGTACGGACCAAAAAACGCGAAATTTCATTTCCGGAAATGGGTTTTTTCGACCCCCAAAAATGGGAAAAAACCCACTTTTTGGCCCAAAACTGGTTTCACTGGCATTTTCACGCGCTCAAAAAACGAGGTTCCGGACATTTTTCTTCCGATTTTTTTTGTCACGTGCCAAAATAGATGTACAAAATGGACGTACGGACCAAAAAATGAGAAATTTCATTTCCGGAAATGGGTTTTTTCGACCCCCGAAAATGGGAAAAAACCAACTTTTTGGCCCAAAACTGGTTTCACTGGCATTTTCACGCGCTCAAAAAACGAGGTTCCGGACATTTTTCATCCGATTTTTTTTGTCACGTGCCAAAATAGATGTACAAAATGGACGTACGGACCAAAAAATGAGAAATTTCATTTCCGGAAATGGGTTTTTTCTACCCCCGAAAATGGGAAAAAACCCACTTTTTGGCCCAAAACTGGTTTCACTGGCATTTTCACGCGCTCAAAAAACGAGTTTCCGGACATTTTTCTTCCGATTTTTTTTGTCACGTGCCAAAATAGAGGTACAAAATGGACGTACGGACCAAAAAACGTAAAATTTCATTTCCGAAAATGGGTTTTTTCGACCCCCGAAAATGGGAAAAAACCAACTTTTTGGCCCAAAACTGGTTTCACTAGCATTTTCACGCGCTCAAAAACCGAGGTTCCGGACATTTTTCTTCCGATTTTTTTTGTCACGTGCCAAAATAGAGGTACAAAATGGACGTACGGACCAAAAAACGCGAAATTTCTTTTCCGGAAATGGGTTTTTTCGACCCCCGAAAATGGGAAAAAACCCACTTTTTGGCCCAAAACTGGTTTCACTTTCATTTTCACGCGCTCAAAAAACGAGGTTCCGGACATTTTTCTTCCGATTTTTTTTGTCACGTGCCAAAATAGATGTACAAAATGGACGTACGGACCAAAAAATGAGAAATTTCATTTCCGGAAATGGGTTTTTTCGACCCCCGAAAATGGGAAAAAACCAACTTTTTGGCCCAAAACTGGTTTCACTGGCATTTTCACGCGCTCAAAAAACGAGGTTCCGGACATTTTTCATCCGATTTTTTTTGTCACGTGCCAAAATAGAGGTACAAAATGGACGTACGGACCAAAAAACGCGAAATTTCATTTCCGGAAATGGGTTTTTTCGACCCCCGAAAATGGGAAAAAACCCACTTTTTGGCCCAAAAACTGGTTTCACTGGCATTTTCACGCGCTCAAAAAACGAGGTTCCGGACATTTTTCTTCCGATTTTTTTTGTCACGTGCCAAAATAGATGTACAAAATGGACGTACGGACCAAAAAATGAGAAATTTCATTTCCGGAAATGGGTTTTTTCGACCCCCCGAAAATGGGAAAAAACCAACTTTTTGGCCCAAAACTGGTTTCACTGGCATTTTCACGCGCTCAAAAAATGAGGTTCCGGACATTTTTCTTCCGATTTTTTTTGTCACGTGCCAAAATAGAGGTACAAAATGGACGTACGGACCAAAAAACGTAAAATTTCTTTTCCGGAAATGGGTTTTTTCGACCCCGAAAATGGGAGAAAACCCACTTTTTGGCCCAAAACTGGTTTCACTGGCATTTTCACGCGCTCAAAAAATGAGGTTCCGGACATTTTTCTTCCGATTTTTTTTGTCACGTGCCAAAATAGAGGTACAAAATGGACGTACGGACCAAAAAACGCGAAATTTCATTTCCGGAAATGGGTTTTTTCCACCCCCGAAAATGGGAAAAAACCAACTTTTTGGCCCAAAATGGTTTCACTAGCATTTTCACGCGCTCAAAAACCGAGGTTCCGGACATTTTTCTTCCGATTTTTTTTGTCACGTGCCAAAATAGAGGTACAAAATGGACGTACGGACCAAAAAACGCGAAATTTCATTTCCGGAAATGGGTTTTTTCGACCCCCGAAAATGGGAAAAAACCTACTTTTTGGCCCAAAACTGGTTTCACTGGCATTTTCACGCGCTCAAAAAACGAGGTTCCGGACATTTTTCATCCGATTTTTTTTGTCACGTGCCAAAATAGAGGTACAAAATGGACGTACGGACCAAAAAACGCGAAATTTCATTTCCGGAAATGGGTTTTTTCGACCCCCGAAAATGGGAAAAAACCCACTTTTTGGTCCAAAACTGGTTTCACTGGCATTTTCACGCGCTCAAAAACCGAGGTTCCGGACATTTTTCTTCCGATTTTTTTTGTCACGTGCCAAAATAGAGGTACAAAATGGACGTACGGACCAAAAAACGCGAAATTTCATTTCCGGAAATGGGTTTTTTCCACCCCCGAAAATGGGAAAAAACCCACTTTTTGGCCCAAAACTAGTTTCACTGGCATTTTCACGCGCTCAAAAAACGAGGTTCCGGACATTTTTCTTCCGATTTTTTTTGTCACGTGCCAAAATAGAGGTACAAAATGGACGTACAGACCAAAAAACGCGAAATTTCATTTCCGGAAATGGGTTTTTTCGACCCCCGAAAATGGGAAAAAACCAACTTTTTGGCCCAAAACTGGTTTCACTGGCATTTTCACGCGCTCAAAAAACGAGGTTCCGGACATTTTTCTTCCGATTTTTTTTGTCACGTGCCAAAATAGAGGTACAAAATGGACGTACAGACCAAAAAACGCGAAATTTCATTTCCGGAAATGGGTTTTTTCGACCCCCGAAAATGGGAAAAAACCAACTTTTTGGCCCAAAACTGGTTGCACTGGCATTTTCACGCGCTCAAAAAACGAGGTTCCGGACATTTTTCATCCGATTTTTTTTGTCACGTGCCAAAATAGAGGTACAAAATGGACGTACGGACCAAAAAACGCGAAATTTCATTTCCGGAAATGGGTTTTTTCGACCCCCGAAAATGGGAAAAAACCCACTTTTTGGCCCAAAACTGGTTTCACTGGCATTTTCACGCGCTCAAAAAACGAGGTTCCGGACATTTTTCTTCCGATTTTTTTTGTCACGTGCCAAAATAGATGTACAAAATGGACGTACGGACCAAAAAATGAGAAATTTCATTTCCGGAAATGGGTTTTTTCGACCCCCGAAAATGGGAAAAAACCAACTTTTTGGCCCAAAACTGGTTTCACTGGCATTTTCACGCGCTCAAAAAATGAGGTTCCGGACATTTTGCTTCCGATTTTTTTTGTCACGTGCCAAAATAGAGGTACAAAATGGACGTACGGACCAAAAAACGTAAAATTTCATTTCCGGAAATGGGTTTTTTCGACCCCGAAAATGGGAGAAAACCCACTTTTTGGCCCAAAACTGGTTTCACTGGCATTTTCACGCGCTCAAAAAATGAGGTTCCGGACATTTTTCTTCCGATTTTTTTTGTCACGTGCCAAAGTAGAGGTACAAAATGGACGTACGGACCAAAAAACGCGAAATTTCATTTCCGGAAATGGGTTTTTTCCACCCCCGAAAATGGGAAAAAACCCACTTTTTGGGTTTAGGGTTTAGGGTTTAGGGTTTAGGGTTTAGGGTTTAGGGTTTAGGGTTTAGGGTTTAGGGTTTAGGGTTTAGGGTTTAGGGTTTAGGGTTTAGGGTTTAGGGTTTAGGGTTTAGGGTTTAGGGTTTAGGGTTTAGGGTTTAGGGTTTAGGGTTTAGGGTTTAGGGTTTAGGGTTTAGGGTTTAGGGTTTAGGGTTTAGGGTTTAGGGTTTAGGGTTTAGGGTTTAGGGTTTAGGGTTTAGGGTTTAGGGTTTAGGGTTTAGGGTTTAGGGTTTAGGGTTTAGGGTTTAGGGTTTAGGGTTTAGGGTTTAGGGTTTAGGGTTTAGGGTTTAGGGTTTAGGGTTTAGGGTTTAGGGTTTAGGGTTTAGGGTTTAGGGTTTAGGGTTTAGGGTTTAGGGTTTAGGGTTTAGGGTTTAGGGTTTAGGGTTTAGGGTTTAGGGTTTAGGGTTTAGGGTTTAGGGTTTAGGGTTTAGGGTTTAGGGTTTAGGGTTTAGGGTTTAGGGTTTAGGGTTTAGGGTTTAGGGTTTAGGGTTTAGGGTTTAGGGTTTAGGGTTTAGGGTTTAGGGTTTAGGGTTTAGGGTTTAGGGTTTAGGGTTTAGGGTTTAGGGTTTAGGGTTTAGGGTTTAGGGTTTAGGGTTTAGGGTTTAGGGTTTAGGGTTTAGGGTTTAGGGTTTAGGGTTTAGGGTTTAGGGTTTAGGGTTTAGGGTTTAGGGTTTAGGGTTTAGGGTTTAGGGTTTAGGGTTTAGGGTTTAGGGTTTAGGGTTTAGGGTTTAGGGTTTAGGGTTTAGGGTTTAGGGTTTAGGGTTTAGGGTTTAGGGTTTAGGGTTTAGGGTTTAGGGTTTAGGGTTTAGGGTTTAGGGTTTAGGGTTTAGGGTTTAGGGTTTAGGGTTTAGGGTTTAGGGTTTAGGGTTTAGGGTTTAGGGTTTAGGGTTTAGGGTTTAGGGTTTAGGGTTTAGGGTTTAGGGTTTAGGGTTTAGGGTTTAGGGTTTAGGGTTTAGGGTTTAGGGTTTAGGGTTTAGGGTTTAGGGTTTAGGGTTTAGGGTTTAGGGTTTAGGGTTTAGGGTTTAGGGTTTAGGGTTTAGGGTTTAGGGTTTAGGGTTTAGGGTTTAGGGTTTAGGGTTTAGGGTTTAGGGTTTAGGGTTTAGGGTTTAGGGTTTAGGGTTTAGGGTTTAGGGTTTAGGGTTTAGGGTTTAGGGTTTAGGGTTTAGGGTTTAGGGTTTAGGGTTTAGGGTTTAGGGTTTAGGGTTTAGGGTTTAGGGTTTAGGGTTTAGGGTTTAGGGTTTAGGGTTTAGGGTTTAGGGTTTAGGGTTTAGGGTTTAGGGTTTAGGGTTTAGGGTTTAGGGTTTAGGGTTTAGGGTTTAGGGTTTAGGGTTTAGGGTTTAGGGTTTAGGGTTTAGGGTTTAGGGTTTAGGGTTTAGGGTTTAGGGTTTAGGGTTTAGGGTTTAGGGTTTAGGGTTTAGGGTTTAGGGTTTAGGGTTTAGGGTTTAGGGTTTAGGGTTTAGGGTTTAGGGTTTAGGGTTTAGGGTTTAGGGTTTAGGGTTTAGGGTTTAGGGTTTAGGGTTTAGGGTTTAGGGTTTAGGGTTTAGGGTTTAGGGTTTAGGGTTTAGGGTTTAGGGTTTAGGGTTTAGGGTTTAGGGTTTAGGGTTTAGGGTTTAGGGTTTAGGGTTTAGGGTTTAGGGTTTAGGGTTTAGGGTTTAGGGTTTAGGGTTTAGGGTTTAGGGTTTAGGGTTTAGGGTTTAGGGTTTAGGGTTTAGGGTTTAGGGTTTAGGGTTTAGGGTTTAGGGTTTAGGGTTTAGGGTTTAGGGTTTAGGGTTTAGGGTTTAGGGTTTAGGGTTTAGGGTTTAGGGTTTAGGGTTTAGGGTTTAGGGTTTAGGGTTTAGGGTTTAGGGTTTAGGGTTTAGGGTTTAGGGTTTAGGGTTTAGGGTTTAGGGTTTAGGGTTTAGGGTTTAGGGTTTAGGGTTTAGGGTTTAGGGTTTAGGGTTTAGGGTTTAGGGTTTAGGGTTTAGGGTTTAGGGTTTAGGGTTTTAGGGTTTAGGGTTTAGGGTTTAGGGTTTAGGGTTTAGGGTTTAGGGTTTAGGGTTTAGGGTTTAGGGTTTAGGGTTTAGGGTTTAGGGTTTAGGGTTTAGGGTTTAGGGTTTAGGGTTTAGGGTTTAGGGTTTAGGGTTTAGGGTTTAGGGTTTAGGGTTTAGGGTTTAGGGTTTAGGGTTTAGGGTTTAGGGTTTAGGGTTTAGGGTTTAGGGTTTAGGGTTTAGGGTTTAGGGTTTAGGGTTTAGGGTTTAGGGTTTAGGGTTTAGGGTTTAGGGTTTAGGGTTTAGGGTTTAGGGTTTAGGGTTTAGGGTTTAGGGTTTAGGGTTTAGGGTTTAGGGTTTAGGGTTTAGGGTTTAGGGTTTAGGGTTTAGGGTTTAGGGTTTAGGGTTTAGGGTTTAGGGTTTAGGGTTTAGGGTTTAGGGTTTAGGGTTTAGGGTTTAGGGTTTAGGGTTTAGGGTTTAGGGTTTAGGGTTTAGGGTTTAGGGTTTAGGGTTTAGGGTTTAGGGTTTAGGGTTTAGGGTTTAGGGTTTAGGGTTTAGGGTTTAGGGTTTAGGGTTTAGGGTTTAGGGTTTAGGGTTTAGGGTTTAGGGTTTAGGGTTTAGGGTTTAGGGTTTAGGGTTTAGGGTTTAGGGTTTAGGGTTTAGGGTTTAGGGTTTAGGGTTTAGGGTTTAGGGTTTAGGGTTTAGGGTTTAGGGTTTAGGGTTTAGGGTTTAGGGTTTAGGGTTTAGGGTTTAGGGTTTAGGGTTTAGGGTTTAGGGTTTAGGGTTTAGGGTTTAGGGTTTAGGGTTTAGGGTTTAGGGTTTAGGGTTTAGGGTTTAGGGTTTAGGGTTTAGGGTTTAGGGTTTAGGGTTTAGGGTTTAGGGTTTAGGGTTTAGGGTTTAGGGTTTAGGGTTTAGGGTTTAGGGTTTAGGGTTTAGGGTTTAGGGTTTAGGGTTTAGGGTTTAGGGTTTAGGGTTTAGGGTTTAGGGTTTAGGGTTTAGGGTTTAGGGTTTAGGGTTTAGGGTTTAGGGTTTAGGGTTTAGGGTTTAGGGTTTAGGGTTTAGGGTTTAGGGTTTAGGGTTTAGGGTTTAGGGTTTAGGGTTTAGGGTTTAGGGTTTAGGGTTTAGGGTTTAGGGTTTAGGGTTTAGGGTTTAGGGTTTAGGGTTTAGGGTTTAGGGTTTAGGGTTTAGGGTTTAGGGTTTAGGGTTTAGGGTTTAGGGTTTAGGGTTTAGGGTTTAGGGTTTAGGGTTTAGGGTTTAGGGTTTAGGGTTTAGGGTTTAGGGTTTAGGGTTTAGGGTTTAGGGTTTAGGGTTTAGGGTTTAGGGTTTAGGGTTTAGGGTTTAGGGTTTAGGGTTTAGGGTTTAGGGTTTAGGGTTTAGGGTTTAGGGTTTAGGGTTTAGGGTTTAGGGTTTAGGGTTTAGGGTTTAGGGTTTAGGGTTTAGGGTTTAGGGTTTAGGGTTTAGGGTTTAGGGTTTAGGGTTTAGGGTTTAGGGTTTAGGGTTTAGGGTTTAGGGTTTAGGGTTTAGGGTTTAGGGTTTAGGGTTTAGGGTTTAGGGTTTAGGGTTTAGGGTTTAGGGTTTAGGGTTTAGGGTTTAGGGTTTAGGGTTTAGGGTTTAGGGTTTAGGGTTTAGGGTTTAGGGTTTAGGGTTTAGGGTTTAGGGTTTAGGGTTTAGGGTTTAGGGTTTAGGGTTTAGGGTTTAGGGTTTAGGGTTTAGGGTTTAGGGTTTAGGGTTTAGGGTTTAGGGTTTAGGGTTTAGGGTTTAGGGTTTAGGGTTTAGGGTTTAGGGTTTAGGGTTTAGGGTTTAGGGTTTAGGGTTTAGGGTTTAGGGTTTAGGGTTTAGGGTTTAGGGTTTAGGGTTTAGGGTTTAGGGTTTAGGGTTTAGGGTTTAGGGTTTAGGGTTTAGGGTTTAGGGTTTAGGGTTTAGGGTTTAGGGTTTAGGGTTTAGGGTTTAGGGTTTAGGGTTTAGGGTTTAGGGTTTAGGGTTTAGGGTTTAGGGTTTAGGGTTTAGGGTTTAGGGTTTAGGGTTTAGGGTTTAGGGTTTAGGGTTTAGGGTTTAGGGTTTAGGGTTTAGGGTTTAGGGTTTAGGGTTTAGGGTTTAGGGTTTAGGGTTTAGGGTTTAGGGTTTAGGGTTTAGGGTTTAGGGTTTAGGGTTTAGGGTTTAGGGTTTAGGGTTTAGGGTTTAGGGTTTAGGGTTTAGGGTTTAGGGTTTAGGGTTTAGGGTTTAGGGTTTAGGGTTTAGGGTTTAGGGTTTAGGGTTTAGGGTTTAGGGTTTAGGGTTTAGGGTTTAGGGTTTAGGGTTTAGGGTTTAGGGTTTAGGGTTTAGGGTTTAGGGTTTAGGGTTTAGGGTTTAGGGTTTAGGGTTTAGGGTTTAGGGTTTAGGGTTTAGGGTTTAGGGTTTAGGGTTTAGGGTTTAGGGTTTAGGGTTTAGGGTTTAGGGTTTAGGGTTTAGGGTTTAGGGTTTAGGGTTTAGGGTTTAGGGTTTAGGGTTTAGGGTTTAGGGTTTAGGGTTTAGGGTTTAGGGTTTAGGGTTTAGGGTTTAGGGTTTAGGGTTTAGGGTTTAGGGTTTAGGGTTTAGGGTTTAGGGTTTAGGGTTTAGGGTTTAGGGTTTAGGGTTTAGGGTTTAGGGTTTAGGGTTTAGGGTTTAGGGTTTAGGGTTTAGGGTTTAGGGTTTAGGGTTTAGGGTTTAGGGTTTAGGGTTTAGGGTTTAGGGTTTAGGGTTTAGGGTTTAGGGTTTAGGGTTTAGGGTTTAGGGTTTAGGGTTTAGGGTTTAGGGTTTAGGGTTTAGGGTTTAGGGTTTAGGGTTTAGGGTTTAGGGTTTAGGGTTTAGGGTTTAGGGTTTAGGGTTTAGGGTTTAGGGTTTAGGGTTTAGGGTTTAGGGTTTAGGGTTTAGGGTTTAGGGTTTAGGGTTTAGGGTTTAGGGTTTAGGGTTTAGGGTTTAGGGTTTAGGGTTTAGGGTTTAGGGTTTAGGGTTTAGGGTTTAGGGTTTAGGGTTTAGGGTTTAGGGTTTAGGGTTTAGGGTTTAGGGTTTAGGGTTTAGGGTTTAGGGTTTAGG